>JAULUF010000035.1:28007500-28172500 GCA_031834385.1 Semotilus atromaculatus
TCTGATTGGTGCCGCGATTTCGACGGACTGGAAATGGGCTTGAATGAGCTCTTTGCCAGACTAACTTTCAGAGCAAATCTAAATTTGAAGAATTATAAACTTAATTCAAAGGGAACACAAGATCTCTTTTCCCATTGGCAGATATTTTGTCATAAGCTCACTTAATTTTGATCAATTTGTCAGAAAACGAGACTTAATATCTTAAGTCATTTTCCCCCTAATTTATTTAATTTTTATACATTTGAAATGGAAAACAAGATAAAAATACTAAGCAAGCAAATAGTTTTTAGCAGTGTGTTGATTGTGATTTAGTAATTTAGTCTGGGGGAAAAAAGGCAAATACGTGGCAACACAAACATTAAAATACACGATAAGAAAGTATATTGCCACAAGACACAAACAATGTTTTTACTTGAAACTAGAGTTGTAAAATAAAATATTTTGATATTTTGATATTTTGCACAATATCCACAAAGATAAAAGAGAAAGATCATCCCCAGAATTTTAAAGAAAAAGTGCTTTAACATAAATAGAAACCTCACATTTCTGTTTTTAAACCCATACTGTTAACAAGATTTTGATTTGTCACAGAACTCCTGGAAAGTGCACTTTGTTTGCTGATGTGCAGACTACGAAGTGCTTAAACATCAAAAGGATTGTTTGAAGAAACTCACATAAAGAAGTGAAAATGTTTTCATAGAGATGTCATTACTCAGAATTTCCCCTTTGTTCGCTGCTTGAAAATGCATCAGTTTAGAGTTTCATCTTCTGGATTAACGGATTTTGTGTGCTGTAGGCCTGAAGCCTGGAACGGAGTACGGCATTGGAGTCACAGCCGTTCAGAATGAGAGAGAGAGTGAGCCGACCACCACCAATGCCCTGACCGGTGAGATCTCTTCTTTTTATAAGAGCGACAGACACTACCGTTCAAAGATTTAAGATCAATATTGTTTTTTGTTTATTTGAAAGATATTTATACTTTTATCCTGCAAGGGTGCATCAAATTGATCAAAAGTGACAGTAAGGAAAAACGTATGATGTTACTAAATATTTATATTTCAAATAAATGCTGTTGTTTTTTAACTTTATATTCATCAGATTCTGAAAAAAATGTGTCACGGTTTCAGCTTATGATGATAATAATCATAAATGTTTCTTGAGCAGCAAATCACAAATTAGAATGATTTCTGAAGGATCATGTGACACTGAAGACTGGAGTAATGATGCTGAAAATTCAGCTTTGCATCTCACAAATAAATTACATTTTAAAATATATTCATATAGAAAACAGTTACTTTAAATATTAATCATATTTCACAATTATTGACAGTATTTCTGAGCATAAGAATATTCTTTCAAAAACAGTAGTTTTAATTACACTTTGTTAAAATACATGTTTATAAAGATGCCTACCAAGAGATATACCAAGAACAAAAACATTAATATAATTTTACCCAGAAATTGTGATTATGTTCTCATTTACTTATGTCTTCTTTTCAAACCAGTATGACTTCCATCCAAAGATCATGTTTTGCACTACTGTATTGTGAATGTAGTGCCCAAAAGCTACGACTACTTTTATGGTGTTTTTTTTTTTTCATTATATGAAAAACTGAAAAACTGAAACAAAAAGACACAGGTTTGAAATGACATGAGAGTGAGTAGATGATGACAGACTGGTCTTCTTCTCTTCAGTCTTCTTGATTCCATGACGCTGAATCTTCTGCTGTGTTTTGAACCTCCACCCACATAGACCTGGATCCACCGCGAGACCTGGAAGTGCGAGACTCCACTGAAACCACTCTGGAGCTGGTCTGGAAGAGACCCCGGGCCAAGATCTCCACCTACAGGCTAGCGTTTGTGTCTGCCGACGGGCGACGGGAAGAGCTGGAGCTCCCTGCTACTGCCACCACACACACGCTGAGCAGCCTGACCCCCGGCATGCGCTACACCGTCACCCTCGTGGCAGAACGCGCGCGGAGAAGAAGTGCTCCAGCCACTGTGACCGCATCCACAGGTGAGGGCTTCCTTACTTTTGTTTGATTTGCAACATGATAAAGCCATTGTTCTGTTTGCAGGTGTGGACAAGAGATTGTGAAAATGATCATGACTAACTTTTATATGCATTTTTTTCCCCCAAAAAATATTTGTTCATCAGTTTTAGGCACGAAACATTCAACGCTTCTAGCTACGTTTAATTTTTGAAGCATTCCAAAATGTGTCAATGCAATTCATACCGCAATGCAATTATCAACATTGCAAGGATTGCTTTAGCATGCATTAATGGTTTCCTCTTGCTCTCAGTTTTCTCTGCTTGGTAGCCAAGTTATCTATCGTTTATCCACCTTATTTTTAATGTAAGAGCAGTTGCGGGTGCAAAGTTTTCCATGTCAGCCACTTCCAGTTATTTAGCTGTACAAAACAGTCTACTTGATATTACAAACTGATATTATTTAAATTATTCATTTAGCAGATGCTATTATCTAAAGCAACTTAAAAATGAGGAGTACAAGCAATTAATATTATTTATTATTATTGAAAAATAAGGTGGATAGAATCATAATAAACATGGCGGAAACTTTATCGTCATCACCAGTGCAGAGAAACGGCGTGTGTCGAGTAGGTTCAACAGATCTGCATACTTGCTGTAGTGCATTGTTTGCATTTGTGCACTTGCGTGAAGAATGTTTCCTGTCATAACTAATTAACACTGTGTCCAAACCAGATGAGACACCAGTAAATCTGAGTTTTGAATATGCCCGAACACAAACCTCTCTCCACACAGCTGTGTATTAAACATCAAATATGATCAGATTATTTGCGATTTTTCACTTTCAGGAAACGTATTGTGTTGCACATGGTAATAAGGGAATAGTGTGAAGGCTTTTTGCTGGCATTAATTTGATTCATCTGTCTAGATGATAGTCAATCATATCATATTTGGTCTTGAATGAAGGGATTTGCACGTGTAATCATGCTGTTGTCATGAGGTTTCCTCCGTTGTTGCCCAGTTTCAAATGTTTTTGTCTTTTTCTTGTAGCATCTTTCACTTTTTATCTAGCGAACACATTTCCTGAGCTCGGTTCAGCCAAAGGCACCGACGACAATGTCATTAGCTTTGTGCCTCTCGACAACTCAGAGAGCCCATTCTCTGGGAGTGGACACGAGGATCCGACCGGCACCTTGACCGTGTCCAATGTCACATCCGATGGATTTGATCTTTCGTGGGAGTCAAATGTGCACATTGGCTATGATAGTTACACTGTAGAACTTAAAGATTTCTCAGGGAAATGGAACAAGGAGGTTCATCTCAATGGGGAGGTGAATGGCACTAAGATCCGAGGTCTAAGGGCTTCCACTGAGTACCAAGTAAGGCTTTATGGAATATCCAATAACCAAAGATCATCACTACTAGAAGCAGTAGCAGTTACAGGTATAAACTGTCTTTGGGTTTCAAGTCATCTGTTTGATTTCGTGGCATTGCTACTTTAAGAAATGTTTGGTTTCATAGGTTTAAGAGTGGAATGACACATTTTGCATGATATATGATATGCATCTGCTCCCATACACCAATTGGTAGAGCAAACAACATGCATGATGATGATGCGTCAGGATATGGATGCTTATTTGGGCTGGGTGATACAGCAAAAAAAAATATATATAATAATAATTAAGAATAATAATAATATATATGTGTGTGTGTGTATACTTTTTATATTTTTCACTCTTTTTACTCTGTTCAATATTTATCTCAATATTTAATTTTGACCATTTAATTTTTTTATAAGAGGAGCCTTTATTTTAACAAAAATTTAAGATAATTCAGGTTGTTTAATGCTAGAAATATTGTAAAAAAAAAATACATATATATATATATATATAGTTTTTGCTAAATTAACACAAGGATAAATTTCACATGTATTTATTATTTATTTAATATAATAATTCTAATTGTTGTAATAATTGTTTATTGAATATTAAAATTAACTAACCATTTGCTGCTTAAAAATTATCATCAAATATCAAATATCGTTCCATGACCTCCATGAGTCATGCTGCCAGCAAATAATGATTCAGGCATAGAACTCTAACTCTTATGTTTGGTTTTTCAGATATATATTGGAAATATTCAGTTTATCACCCAGTCCTAGTTTGTAAATGACAAGAATATCCACAAACCTCAGTGGAGAAAATAGTTAATGCTCATAACAAACTAAACTGGTGAAAAAAGAGAAAGCATGAGAAAACTGATCAGTAATATTGTTTAACTTGTTAGAGTTAACAACGAATTGAGTTTGTGCATGCCGTTTCCTCAAAGCATCTCGAGGTCTGCATGGATTGTCCATCAGTCTGAAGTGTCCCATGTACTTCCACTCTGGTGGACTACTTGGAAACTTCAGCAATTAATGGCTCATCATAGCCATTAATGCCAGATGTTTTCAGATACATGCATGCAGGAAACATCATTTGCATGTGAATTAAGTTTTATCGCATGCAGTGTGTCTCAAATCTCAGTGCACATTGAGAAAGTGAGGGGGGAATATGTTTTGAATAATATAATAACCCTGACATAGACAAATGGATGAAATACCACATGTTAAAGTGGTGCAACTATTTAATGAATACAGCCTCATGGCATTCCAGTCAGAATATGATTGACCATCATAATGTTAATTCAAAAAGAATTATAAAATGTGCTTTTGAGATTTCAGTAGAAATTATTTTACAATTATTAATGGAGCAAATCAAATAACCACTTCCCAGGATAAATAGGAGATTAATGGTATGTTTAAAGTGAATATAGTCATATGTAAAGGGGTCATGACAATTATCTTAATGTTCCTTGAGGTTGACTTATAATGTATATATATTATACATTAGGGACTGCAGATGAAAATGAGCCTGTATGCCTAAATCTGGCACATTTACATGTTGGACTTTGTACTCATGTTGATTAATGTGCATTGTTCCTTTTAAATAAAGAAATCACAAATGTATATAAAAAATTAAAAAAAAGACAAATATATATGCAGAACAACTATTATTTTCAACCTTCATTCTGGCCCGTTTTAAGGGGCAGCTTTTAGGATCTTGATTAAATGAACACTTTGTTTAGAATGATTAGGACTTTTTAAGCTTTGAAACTTTCAGGATGTTTTAATGGTACAAATATCTCTTATATGTCAAAATATCAAGGCTTATTGGATTTCTCTTGTCATGACCCCTTTAATTGTACACTTAGTCAATGACTTGTTAACCTCTTGTTTTCACAGGAAAAGCACTTCTAATTCTGTCCCGTCTTTAATCTCTGACCTGAAATACACTGAATGTACTTTCCTCTAGCACAGTCTACCTCTCCTGATGTTGTTGCTTTGACCGTCAAAAGTGTTTCAACAATGCTACCAAGCCTCCATAAGGAGGTCCAACCAGCAGTCTCTACCTCCACTTTTTTAACAGAAGATTTTAAAGCTGAAGCCTCAGGTGATGAACTTGAGGGCCCAAGTCAAGGGCCTCCAAGTGACCTAAACATCGCAGATGTGAGCAGAAATAGTTTGAGGCTATCTTGGTCAGCTCCAGAAGGAGCCTTCGATAGCTTCATCGTTGATCTGAACTCAACATCGAATAAGTCTAAAGAGCACATTATTGACGTATCTGGAGAAGCCAGGCAGGTCCATGTTGATGGGCTGACCGCTGGCATGCATTATGAGATTACTTTATATGGGATGAAGGAGGGCGAAAAATCTCAACCTGTCAATGTTCACGTCAAGACAGGTACATGGACATCATCTTCAGAAACCACAGTCATCCGCCATCACAGTGCTACTAATGTCATTTATCTTAGGAGCATTTCTGCAGGCGTAAGATGGCTTGTGAAAGAAGTTTGGTTTTGCACGAGTGTTTAGTTCAAACCCAAATCCTGCAAGCAACGTTCTGTGCATGTTAAGTATTTAGTTGTACAATACCATTCAAAAGTTCAAAAGAAATGATGTTTATGAAATTATAATACATTTAAGAAATCTATGCTTTTATTCAGCAAGGAAGCATTAAATATTTTATTATCATTGATATACTTTTATAGTTTGTTTTGTACACGCGTCAAATAAATGCAGTCTTGGTGAGCTTAAGAGACTGAAAAACATTTTACAAAATCTTACCAACCCCAAACTTTTAAATGGTAGTGTATTAATTATTTATTAAACATTGAATAGTATTTAAAGTTCACTTTCTCCAATCAAACTAAACATTTTAGGTAATACCCAAGATGTGATCCTATACCATAGTGCCACCAAACGCTTGCAGAATTGTTCCTGTGCTTTCCAAACATCCCCTCGGGATTATGGCATGAAATAATTCTAAAAGTTTTATATCGGATCACTCTGACCATTATTTCTCAACATGAATGAATATCATCTTTGTGCCTCATGTCTTCACTCATATCATTTCATTCCATCTATAAACTGTTTTATCTGTATCTGTCAATCTGTCATTGTGTTTATGCCAGTGGCACTGGCAAGTTGAGCTCATTTCATTATGCAAATGTAATTAATTTCAGTGACAATAACTCATTTCTGATTTCTTTGTCTGTCAGAGGAGCAGAAGCCGCAGATTGGCAGTCTGAGTGTGTCTGATGTATCTTGGGATAGTTTCAATGTGTCCTGGATCATTAAGGATGGCCTTGCCTTTGACAGTTTTGTGATTGAAGTGGCAAATTCAGCAGGTGGTCCAGAAAAACAGAACCTTTCGGTATCTGGTGATGCACGTAGTTTATGGATGTCTGGGCTCGGCCCGGACACATCCTATACAATTACACTATACGGAGTGCATCAGGGCTCGATCCTGGGGTCGATCAACATTGAAGCAGCAACAGGTATCCATGCTGACCTGGATATCCCTTGTGAAAAAGACACTTAATTGCATGTAATTTGCATGTTATAAAATGAAAATGTATTATAGGTTAAATTTATATTAAATACAATTAGTCAAGCTTAAGTTCAACTAACTCATCACATATTCATTTCACATTCAATTGAGAAACAAACTCACAAATCAGCCCCTTCTTAATTTTCATTAAGTTCAAGTTTCCAGTTCATTTCAAATAGTTATTTCAAATTAGTTGAACAATAATTATTTCTGTTGTCTTTGAAATATGCAGCATTTTCTGACAAACATGTATTTATTTAAATAAATAAATACATTTCAATATTTTTTTTTCCATGTTCAATTAATGTTATGTTAATTATCATAAATTTTATATCAATGTTTAATTAATCATATTATCTGCAAGTGCAGTTTTTATAAATATACTTTTAAGATTTAAAACGCAATGCAAGTGCACATTCAATACAATTAAGCCCACTTCTTTTTCACAATGGATGGGAAACCTATTATCTATTATACCTTTTTTTCTTAAACTTTTCTCTCTTTCTGACCTTTTTCATTCTAGTTGGGAGCTGTGGTGTCAAGCAGGTGCTTCTGTGCTTTAACATTTCCTTTTAATTCCTCACGTCTTTGTTGCATGTGGCCCATGAGAATGATGACCGAACACACAACGGCGTCTCTCGAATGTCCACAATAATTTGTTGATTGTGAAACGACTTCATTTAACAAAGCTAACTGATTGTCAGCTGTACTGTTCCAGCCACTGTGTCGGTCTTGCCTCCAAGTTGATTGCGTTGGGGCAAAGGATATGTCATGTTTCCATTCATTTCCACTGAAATCAAAGCTTTGTGTTCAGCAGTAATCTTTGTCAACCATTATACACTCACCGGCCACTTTATTAGGTACCCCATGCTAGTAACGGGTTGGACCCCCTTTTGCCTTCAGAACTGCCTCAATTCTTCGTGGCATAGATTCAACAAGGTGCTGGAAGCATTCCTCAGGGAGTTTGGTCCATATTGACATGATGGCATCACACAGTTGCCGCAGATTTGTCGGCTGCACATCCATGATGCGAATCTCCCGTTCCACCACATCCCAAAGATGCTCTATTGGATTGAGATCTGGTGACTGTGGAGGCCATTTGAGTACAGCGAACTCATTGTCATGTTCAAGAAACCAGTCTGAGATGATTCCAGCTTTATGACATGGCGCATTATCCTGCTGAAAGTAGCCATCAGAAGTTGGGTACATTGTGGTCATAAAGGGATGGACATGGTCAGCAACAATACTCAGGTAGGCTGTGGCGTTGCAACGATGCTCAATTGGTACCAAGGGGCCCAAAGAGTGCCAAGAAAATATTCCCCACACCATGACACCACCACCACCAGCCTGAACCGTTGATACAAGGCAGGATGGATCCATGCTTTCATGTTGTAGACGCCAAATTCTGACCCTACCATCCGAATGTCGCAGCAGAAATCGAGACTCATCAGACCAGGCAACGTTTTTCCAATCTTCTATTGTCCAATTTCGATGAGCTTGTGCAAATTGTAGCCTCAGTTTCCTGTTCTTAGCTGAAAGGAGTGGCACCCGGTGTGGTCTTCTGCTGCTGTAGCCCATCTGCCTCAAAGTTCGACGTACTGTGCGTTCAGTGATGCTCTTCTGCCCACCTTGGTTGTAACGGGTGGTTATTTGAGTCACTGTTGCCCTTCTATCAGCTCGAACCAGTCTGGCCATTCTCCTCTGACCTCTGGCATCAACAAGGCATTTCTGCCCACAGAACTGCCGCTCACTGGATGTTTTTTCTTTTTTCGGACCATTCTCTGTAAACCCTAGAGATGGTTGTGCGTGAAAATCCCAGTAGATTAGCAGTTTCTGAAATACTCAGACCAGCCCTTCTGGCACCAACAATCATACCACGTTCAAAGTCACTCAAATCACCTTTCTTCCCCATACTGATGCTCGGTTTGAACTGCAGGAGATTGTCTTGACCATGTCTACATGCCTAAATGCACTGAGTTGCCGCCATGTGATTGGCTGCTTAGAAATTAAGTGTTAACGAGCAGTTGCACAGGTGTACCTAATAAAGTGGCCGGTGAGTGTATATCATCCATTTCAACCAGCTACCCCAAAAGCATGGCACCACCCATCTCATATATTTACCACATTGTGGTGAGTTTTGATGTGCTGCAGTGATTGCAAAATATTTCACCCTGACATATAATTTCATTAACTTCATTGCGTGATCTCATCATCTACCTGCATCATCTCACACATCTATTGATTTGATATAGAAGCAACATGCATTTGAATAAGTGATCCATTTTGATGTAGTGTTTATTTTGAGGTCTTTCTATGTCAGCGCCGCGAAAATCTGATGAAAATCTTTTTCATCAGCTGAAACCATTTTGATAAAAAAAAAAAAATTATGTTTAGACATTCAATAAATTATAATAATATATATGTTTTATTAAATATACTTCTTGAAATAATTAAAGTATCCTTACATAAACCAAAATAGATACTGGCCGTCACCATTATAAAATTCAAAATCATTTAGATGCTGCTCATCCATCTTCTGACATGCTGTTTCTTCTAACACGTTTATTAAATTTTTTTTTAACTGTTTATTTTATGTTTTTACCCGTTCACTGGAAATAGTGACGAGATATTCAAACAGACTGCTTTCTGGTCACCATCTGAGCATTACCTTTTGTTTGGATTGGAAAATTGGCATGGGAATAATTTGGAATAATCTTTATACATCTTTTGTGTTGATTGCTTCATATGCACTAATGCAATATTCTTTTTAACCTGTTTTGACACTACAGTGAACAAATACAACAAAATAGCCTCAGTTTTATTCACATCTAAATGAACATTCTTGGAAAACACCTTTTCTGTTTTCATAGTAAGGCCCGTTTAACATCACGCATCTGCAGTGTGTAAGCGAACAATTCATGAAAACATTCAAAATGAAGAATTTAAGTATATTATTTATTAATTAATTGGCTTATTATTTAAATTTTAATTCTATTTTTGCCAAACTTTGCCATGAAAACTCATTTATGAAAACTAAATATGCGCTGTTTGCATGCTGCAGACACAGGATGTGTAAAACAGGCCTAATCCGACAAGCACAAATAACACTAGTGTTTAGCCTATAACAATTCATATCAGTTCTCACAATAAATAGTAAATCATTTCCTCAGCTTAACAAATTGTACATGCAAATTATGCAAATTGTACAGCAAGGATGTAACCACCATAGACATTAAGGGTGACAATGCCCAAACATGGTTACGGCCTTGTACAGCACATTACCTCTGTTCCAATAACCGTTTCTCCCTTTAGAGAGCGCTCCAATGGTTGGCAGTCTGTATGTGTCTAATATTACATCAGAGAGCTTCTCCATTTCATGGAATGACACGAAAGGAGATATTGAGAGGTTTATCCTGGAGATTATAGACTCTAGCTGGCAGCGGGAGCCAGTTGAATATAACCTAACACACGGTACACAGTCATATGAAATCACTGGGCTACAGCCAACTACTGACTATATAGCTTACCTCACTGGAGTTATGAAGGGAAGGAGAACAGACTCCGTCAGTGCTGTCGCCTCCACAGGTAACTGGAATTCTCTCTTTTCATTGCTGTTTTTCCCCGTTTGGAAAATATTGGAAGTGATAAATCAGGCCTTAAAAGAGTAGTTCAACCAAAAAGTTCACATTTATGTACTCATGTCATTCCAAACCTGTATGTTTTTTCTTCATCTTCATATGTTGAAGATCTCTTTAAAAGTGGTCCATAAAACTCAAGTCTTCTGATGTCATGTTATAGCTTTGTGTGAGGAACATGCACAATTGAAGACTAAATAAAAGTTTTAATTTACATTCCTGTACACATGGAAATCTGAATCTGGTGCCACAAGATGATTCGCGTCAGGTTCGACTTGCATTAAATTCTGTATGCAAGCACGCATGTGATTGCATTAAGGGTTTACATGACAACGATGTACTAAAAAAAGTTTTTACGTTGTTTTTTTTTTTTTTTCGTACAAATGACAACATTCCTCGAAAATGACTAAAAATGCTGTATTCTACTGCCAGGCCAGTAAATGGCGATGTTACTTTGTAAAGAAACACTAGGCCTATATGCCTATAAACTGAACACATAATAAGCATGCGCATGACGTCACCATTTTCACAAATTCGTTTTTTTGTAGTGTACACAGAGACGATAATGGTATAGGTTTCCAAAATTGCACTTTGAAACCCGTTTTCAAAAGTTTGCGTTTTTAGGCTTCCAAAAAGCTGTTGTCATGTCAATGAACGGCCAAAACGCAGACAACTTTTAAGTTTTATTTGGTAAAAATCGTAGTGCAAATGCCGCCTTTTTTAGTCTGTTACCCACACAAAACTGCTGTTTGACTTCAAATTACATAAAATATAGTGCAAAAGTTTAACGTTGCCAGCTAACAAAAATATGAACATTTTCTTAACATTTGTTAAGAATATTTTGTTAACGAATGTTTGTTTTGTTAATACATTTGAGAGAACCTTGCCAGAACGTTAGCTAAAGTCCTGCAACTGTTTTCTGTTCACGGTTCATTCATTGTGCTTTTTGTCATTTTTGTCTTCCATGGAAGAAAGCAAGTGTTACAGGCATAGGCCAGTAAGAGCTGTGCATGTAAACCTCACTCCCCTGGCCTCAAGAGACTGCAGTCTTTAGTGCCCTTGTTAGCGAGCCCACCTCCCACACCAGAGACCCTGGTTTGAATCCCACTCGAAGCTGGTCGAGTAGAACTGGTTACATTTGGTCAGGGGCGTGGTACCGGGGGGAAAAAGGGGACAGAGTACCCAGGGCCCGAGGCAGCGGGGGGGGCCCTTAGAAGTCGACGAGCTGAAGTTAAAAGTCCGTCGGAGAAGTCCGTCCGAAATTCCGTCTCCTCGCGCAGTAAGTCCATCCGTCCGTCCCGTTGGAGAAGTCGCGCAGTTCATAGTCTGCCCCCCCCCCCCCCCCGTTGGAGAAGTCGCGTTGGACTTAGCGGAGGGGGGCCCAGCAAGATGGTTTGTACCCAGGGCCCAAAATTTGGTACTACACCCCTGCATTTGGTGCCATGACCCGGGTGAGAGTGAGGTTTAGGGGAAAGCAAGTGCAATGGACGTAGGCCAGTAAGAGTTGTGCATGTAAACCTCACTCCCCTGGCTTCAAAAGGCACGCTAGTGACTGACGGTACCAGCTGCGGTCTTTAGCGTCCTTCTTAGTGCGCCCACCCCCCATACCGGAAACCCTGGTTTGAATTTTGACCAGTCACACAAACATACAGATTTGAAGTGAAATGAGGATGAGTAAATGCTTTTTGGCTGAACTATCTCTTTAAACAAGGCTGTTAGGTGGACAGTTAGCATGGACAGATCTCTAAAACTACTGACAGCAGAAAAAGAGACTAAACAAAACGCCATGGCTGGCTTTTTCCCCCTGTAGTGGCCGAGCCTGACTTGTCTGGGCTAGTTGTTTCAAACATTACCTCAGACACAGTGTCACTCTCCTGGCGGACGGGAGAGAAGGCATTTGATAATTTTATAGTCGAGGTGAGAGAGTCTGCTTTGCCCACGCAGGCGACGGGGCGCACCTTGCCCACAGGTACCCGCTCCACGGTGCTGACCGGGCTCAGAGGAGACACGCGGTATCAGATCAAGCTGTATGCCACCTCTAGTGGCGCCAACACAGCTGCCCTGACAACTGTAGTAACCACAGGTACAGCAGAGCATGCTTTTGAGTTCTCAGAATACATGCTTTAAATATTTATATTGGGTTCTGAAGATTTGGTTTGCTATGGAAGCCCATTTGCTGCCGTGGAATAAAACAATAAAAAGGTAAATGCACATCTCACAATTCTGACTATTTCTCGCAATTACGAGTTTATATCTCGCAATTTGGACTTGTAATAGTTTTTATTTTTTTTTATAATTTTTAATTCCCACATATAATCTTAAAGTTTTTTTTTTTTGTTTTTTTTTGTAGACTAGACCACTGGTAGTGTACATAGGAATTTACTTCAAATCTACTTTACTCTTTCCCCGCTGTTGACTGAAAGGTATATTTCAAGTATATATATATATATATATATAACAAGGAAGTGCTGATTATTAGGGATATAAACATCAAGTCCTATGAGCTGAACCAACTCAAAGTGCAATAATAATATAATATAGAAGTAGTAAACTATAAGTATGGTGTTATGTTCACTTAAAGAAAACAAGTTTTCTGAGAATAAGTGTACTTTCATAAACTATAAACTAAAGTATTTGACAAGTAAACTATCAATTCACCTATAAGTTCACTAGTAGTATAGTTGCAGTACAAATGAAAACTTTTATACACTAAAAAATGGGCCAATTTAGTCCCAAGTAATATTGAAACGGTACACTTACAAGTATACTTCTAGTACATTGATATTAGTATACTTACTTCATAAAGTATATTTAAAAATAAAACTTGAAGTATACTTATTTTTATATAATAGTCAGAATTGCAAGGTATAAACTTAATATTCTGAGAAACATTCTCAAAATTGCTCAGAATTATTGATTTGGAATTGTGAGAAATGTCAGAATTGTGCAGATAAAAAAAAAATCACAATTACATAGTTCATAGTATGGCACAAGGTACATGAGAGCATGACTTAAAGTAGTATTCCCTGTTGTTTGCAAGGTAATGTCTATGGCATGTTGTTAATTAGCAGGACTAGTGTAAATATGACTGGAAAGATTTGCTTCCCAACCTTGTGTTTGCACAAGATATGTTCAATTTGTCACTCATTCCATAGTCTTTTGAATTGCGGGATAAAATCAGGTCCGTAATGCATCTAATTCTGGCCAAAATACCTAGTTTACTTACTACTGAGCATTTAAAATGAAACACTTGAGTTGCTATCAGTGATTTGACGCCATTTTTTTGTCCTCGAAGTGGAAAAATGTGTCTGTCCCACTGAATGCTTATGCATTTTCTTTGCCATGTTTCAAACTGAGGACTAAGTCGTAATTATTATCTGCCGCAATTGACTGCAGACCACAGATGCTTATCATAGACATAACCCAGAATATTCCTATTGTATTAAACATCCAGTTTTCGCTTGTTTTAGCTACTGATAAGTTTCGTAACAGTACCCAATACTTTCTTTCATTCAGAGCCTAAGCCAAAATTGGGCCCCATTGTGGTGTCCGAAAGCCTCCCGAATAGCTTGGCGCTGTCCTGGAGCACATTGTCAGGCCACTTTGATGGCTTTGCTGCTCGTATCACTGACCGTGAGCAGCTGTATGATGTTGTAGAGCTCAGGCTATCAGGATCAGAGAGGAACGCTACCGTGATGGGTCTTATGGACTCTACGGTCTATGACATAGTGTTTTATGGTCTGTCTCGAGGCCGTCAAACGCCATCAGTTTCCTTCAATACCAGTACAGGTACTGTGCAAGTCTTTCATGCTTTTATCACAACTTATCAGGACTTAACAGACTGAACTAACACATTTGCATCCAGGTTAGACCTGGTTGCAACCAAATTTCTCAAACTGACATTTTTGCTTGTTTTGGTACAATTGCATGCATGTAATATTTGGTTATTTTAATGATTCCAAAGGCCTTTTTACACTAAGGGCCAGATTTACTAAACAGGGCAAATTAGCATGAGAGCGCAGATGTGAGTGGAAAGTTTTGCTTGTGACACACAAATGAAAGAACGCAGACGCTGCCAGATCATTTCCATATCAACGCAATCTAAGAGCAGCGCAAATTAGCGCTGATACCAGTAAATTGACGAGTGCAAACCTTCGTAAATCACCTTGCATGATTAATTTAAATTCTCTCCTCCTATAAATTTTGCATCTGAAAGGGAAACTCCTACAAATGCATATGCAATAAGGTCAGCTGCAAAAATAACCTTGTTCACGGCTTTTCAGCGCACATTTTTCACTGCGTGTCTTTAGTAAATCCTGACAGCTTTTTGAGAGCCAAGGGTTTGCGCTGGTGCAAGCTGTTAAATCTGGCCCCAAGTGTGAATTTTTGGACTATATCAAAAATGATAGAAAAAAAACATTGGAACTTGAAGTAGTTTTTTGTGCTTGGTAAAAAAAAAAAAAAAAAAACCTTCACTAATCCTCCCTGTGATGTTTCTGTTTGCAACATAATCGGCTGCGCTTGAAACATGACATGATTGCGCATTAGGAAAAGTAGATTTTGAAGTTTGGAAACTCATTTTTGCATCTGTCTGACCACATGTTGTTTAGTTATATTAACACAGATGTATGATTGAGATGCACATGCATGCAGTTGTATTGCACACACTGAATACTCGGTTCTTTTACATGGAGAAAGAAAGCTCATACAATAATAGCTTAACATTGACAAATTAATGAGTAACATTTGACAAATAACAAGCTATTTTGACCTTGCAATCACTGCAGAATCAATTATACATCCTCACCCTGTATTGTCCCCTCCTATAACACTGCAACTACGGGACCCAAATGAATCCTGTACCACGTTTCCCAGCGTCATTACCTAAAGTGGGAAACCTCACCGTTTCGGATATTACCCCATATGGATTTCGGGTGTCCTGGGAAGCAGATTCTTCTGAGGGCTTCAGCCATTTTCAGGTAAAGGTGTCGGACTCTGGCCTGCTGCTGGAGCCACAAGAGTTCGTAGTGCCGGGAAACCAGACCTTACTGGATGTTTTGGGCCTGATTACTGGCATTGGCTATGAGGTCAGTGTGACCGGGTTGTCAGGGAATGGGTTACAGTCTCGTCCAATCACCACAGTGGCTGTTACAGGTACCGCTTTCTGCTTTTCAACTGCATGTCACTCCTTCACCTCGGAGCTTTCACTACCCAAGCTTAGTAGTTTTTACTTTGTTGCATAGCAAATTGTTTTTAATATCTAGCAGATCATATTTTACTGCTATTGCATTTTTTGCAGGGGTTGTATGCACAGGACATGTTCAAGATTGATAGATTCTCTCTGATATGTTAGACACACAATGCCATGACAAAAACCTGATAAAATGTACAGTTGCCCTACAGTAAACACTTTATATGCTCAAGATGCTTATCTCGCCCCCAGCTGCTGCTGCTTCTGATTGGTCAGTCGTTTTAAAACTATAATAATAACATAATATTATAACATAATAACCTATGTTATTGGTAACACTTTATTTCAATGGTCCACTTTAGACATACTTTCTATAAGTAACTTTGCAGCTTCATGTCAACTAACCCTTAACCCTTATCTGCTAACTTTTTTTTTAATGCTCTGCCAACAGACATTCTGTTGACTATACGTAACTTTGCAACTATTTAAACTTATTCTACAAACCTGAACCCTAACGCCTAACCCTAAGCTAACAGTCTAGTATCTACTTATAAGAGTTATGAGAGTTAGTTGGCTTGTAGTTGCAAAGTTAATTATAGTTTGTAGAATCTCTGAAGCGGACCATTGAAATAAAGAGAAACTGTTATATTACTGATATTTTTGTTTGTGTCAATTTAACATTTTTAAAATATTTGCTGTTGTCAATCAGTCTTTTTTTATACTAAAATCAACCTTCACTAAAAAAAACAAAAAAAACAATTTTTTTAACTTGCTTTCCTTTAAAAGAAAAAAAACCACAATACAAGATCATTTGTTTGAGAAGTAATGCATAAGATATTTAATGTTTTATTTTTTCAGAGAATGCATCTTGGGTAGGTTATATTTGGTCTTACTACAGATAATTTTTTTTTACTTGTTTATAACATCTGTATGTATTCCTGCAATAATAATAAAAAAAAAACATCTGCTAGTGCATCAAGACAAAACACACCAGTTTCAATTATGCACTGTTGGTTTCAAGATGATTTAGTTATTTTAACCCTCTATGGCATGGCGTTGCCCTCAGGCAACAAACTACCTTTTTGGGCCCCACACCGCCCCTTTATTTTATTTTTAAATACATCATATCACCTGACATGTCTGTTCAATGAAATGAGAGGCTGAAGTGGGTGTGACCTTTTGTTTCGGGATGAAGCAGTTCTTTAATAAAGCAAAGCCACATGGTACTCAGTGCCACCAATTAGTAAGATAAATATCACTTTTAGCTGTAAAATTACTTTTAAAGGATTAGTTCACTTTTTAAAAAACTTTTGCTGATAATTTACTCACCCCCATGTCATCCAAGATATCCATGTCTTTCTTTCTTCAGTCGAAAAGAAATTAAGGTTTTTGATGAAAACATTCCAGGATTTTTCTCCATATAATGGACTTTACTGGTAGCCAAACCGTCCAAGGTCCATATGACAGTTTCAGTGCAGCTTCAAAGGGCTTTAAACGACAACAGACGATGCATAAGGGTCTTATCTAGCAAAACGATCGGTTATTTCTAAAATAAATAAATAAAAAATGAAGTTATATGCCTTGCTCTGTTCTGTGATCCGCGGTCGTGACTCTCCTGTTCGAACTCGTTCATCAAAATGAACGAATCTTTTTTTCGAGTCATTTTGTTCATTATGTTCGTTGAATGAATGAAATGACTCAAAAAAAGATTTGTTCATTTTGATGAACGAGTTCGAACAGGAGAACAGAGCAAGCCGAGCATTTGTGCTAATAAAACTTAAACTTTTTTATTTCTTTTAGAAATAACCGATCGTTTTGCTAGATAAGACCCTTATGCATCGTCTGGTGTCGTTTAAAGCCATTTGAAGCTGCACTGAAACTGTCATATGGACCTTGGACGGTTTGGCTACCAGTAAAGTCCATTATATGGAGAAAAATCCTAGAATGTTTTCATCAAAAACCTTAATTTCTTTTCGACTGAAGAAAGAAAGACATGGACATCTTGGATGACATGGGGGTGAGTAAATTATCAGCAAAAGTTTTTTAAAAAGTGAACTAATCCTTTAATACAATTGTTTTTAACCTTTGAGCATTATGGTTTTCCAAAATTGTGATTGCAGTGTAAATACATGTATGCCACAATCTGTGTAAACACACAATTTTCAGATCGAGAAAGGCTCAAAAGAAAATACTAGAAAACAAAAGTCCAAAGACCTATAATGCTTATGCAGATGACAATTAAAAATAATGAACATGTCCAGTGTTTACACGTCCTCTTTGATGTCTATATTCTAGAAGATGACATGCTGTTTGATCTAAGCTTTGGTTGGGAAACTCAACTACCAACTCAATACTATCCCTTGTTTATTTGCCAGGTCTCCTCCATCGATAAGTCTTTTTCTTTGTCTCAAGTGAACAATACATGCTTCACTTGTCCCACATGTCTGATGCCATATTTAAACTTTTTTTTTTTTCTACTTAAATGGCATATCATCAGGTTTCATCAAGGTTTTTCACCAGCATGAGGCCTGAGGCAGCTCAGAAGGAAACAGTCTTGCATGAAATCACTGCACAGTAGAAAGATGTCTTGTGTAAGTGGCGTGCATGATTTGCAGTGCCATAAGTTGTCAAAAGTCATGAAGGGACGCGTATACATTGTTGTCTGTTTAACTAACACGAGAAGTAGTCATATTACTTGATGCATGTCGGATGGTTGGAGACCGGCAAGGTAGTTGGAAATGAACTTCGTTAAAACAAGAAAAAGACCCATTTCCTCTTGTCAATCAGAGGCAGAACCAGAGATCGAGCACCTTTTCGTGTCGGACGTCACCCCTGAGAGCTTCCGGCTGGCCTGGACGGCAGAAGACGATGTTTTTGATCGATTTGTGCTCAAAGTTAGAGATTCGAGAAAGCTCTCCCACCCTCAAGAGTTCGTTGTGCCGGGCGATGAAAGAACCAAAGTGTTAACGCGGCTTTTGGGGGGAACTGAGTATGAAATTGAGCTTTACGGTGTCACGTTGGAACATCGCTCCCAACCCGTTACTGCCGTTGCGAGAACAGGTATTGTGTTCAGTGCTATAGGATTGCCTTTCACATCATTTCTGGATTTGAGAGGGCTTTCTTGGCTGCAATGTGGTGGAAGTGTCTTTACAACTAAATAACACTCTTCATCCTATACAGGTACTGACTGATGTGTTAATCTTTGGTGCACCATGATTTGAAATGTATCTATCAATGATATGTTTCAATCCAGGGTTAAAGTCAACAGCAAATGCTGAGCTTGAAACAGTGCTCTTTTGTGGTTTAAATGTCATTTAAAAAAGATTCAGTTTGTCCACACATTTTGCTGTTGTCAATCAGTGTCTTTTCTTCACAAGAATCAAAGTTTTTTCCATTAGGAAAAACTGATAACACTTTACAATAAGGTTCCGTTATTACGTTAGTTAACATGAACTTAAAAAATGTATTAATGTTAACGTTAGTATTGCATTTATGCATTTAGAAGATGCTTTTATCCAAAGCGACTTACAAAAGATGCATAAATTACACCAAATTACAAAGTGGGCGCTTTAGAAGCATTTTGACATATGTTCAACTTCAGTTCACGTTGACTTTAACCTTGCATGCTTTCGTTTCTCTCACGAAGGAACGTTCATGTGTATGTTCATGCATCCAAAGGGAAAGTCTCCTGATGTTCATGTCACTACTAAACCATCAAGTTACATTTTTCTGCACATGGTTGTTGGGAAAGCAGTATTAATTTGTCCGCATGCCCTGAGAACTAATGATTCTGTGTTGGTTTATGTAAATGCTCCGATCTAAATAACATGCCTTCTTTTTGTCATTGTCTCACTCCAGGTAAATTTGTGGAATGCAGTTTGATGATTTTGGCATGATTGATCATGGTACAAATGGGAGCTTTTGTGGATGTTACTTGGAATGGAAACTTGCACTATTAAGACTAACTAATCTTTCTTTTAGGCCTTTTTCATTGCACCAGGGAAAGGCCCGCTTCTCCTGCAGTTCAGTGTTCGATGCTGGTCTTTCTTTGTCCATTTTCCAGTGGCTGTATTAATTAACTTCATATCTTAATGGCCATAAGAACCCTGGGTGGAACATTTTCCCAATTTTCAAAGTTTTCTTCTTGACATTGCTAAATATATATATATTTATCTGTATTGCTGTCTGGCAGGCCTTGGAGTTCTTCGAGACCTTCGTTTCTCTGACGTCACGGACACATCAGCTGTGGTTTACTGGACTGTACCGCGTGCCCAACCGGACTCCTTCAGAATCACTTACTTACCAGTCCGAGGAGGCGAGTGCTGGTCCTCTTAAAACCCTAAAGGATGTTTGAACACATTACTATAGATGTGTGCAGTGTAGCGAATACTACTGTAAACCACGTATATTCAAGTACATTCGTTATTGCTTCTCTTCTGTGTATTAACAGGTACTCCCATAATCATGACGGTGGACGGGTCCCAATCTCAGGTTTTGCTAATAAACCTGATTCCTGGAGAGATGTATCAGGTGTCAGTTGTTGCAGTGAAAGGTCTGGAGGAGAGCGAACCAGTGGACGTCACTTTTACCACAGGTCGGTTAAGTCACTTAACTGGTTTTCTAAGATAAACATCGCTATTGCTCAAACTGAGTGTTAGTGATCTGAATAAAACCTTAAACCTAAATATAATATAATATAATGATATTATAATAGGTGCTGTAAAATCGATTGATTGTGATTAATTTTTTTAAACTTTTGTCAGTTGCAATTGTGTAATCACATCTAACAAAAGTTTGTAAATATATGTATGTATATAGCCTACATACATACAAACAGACATGTGTGTTTATGTATGTAAATATATATAGGCCCTATATATATATATATATATTTACAAACTTTTGTCAGATGTGATTACACAATCGCAACTGACATAAAGGTTTTTAAAAACTAATCACAATTTTTATGTGTACATATATATATATATATATATATATATGTGTGTATGTATGTATGTATGTATGTACATACAGTATATATATATGTGTGTGTGTGTGTATGTATGTATGTATGTACATACAGTATATATATATATATATATATATATATATAAACAAATAAGTAATTCACGTACATTCAAATGTAAAGACATGAAAATGTATACAATTAAAATATAAATTATATAAATATTACTTTATTATATAATATATATGACATTTATTTTGTATATAACAAATGATACCTTAACAAAAGTTTTTATTTGAATTATTTTATATATAATATTTATTTCTTTTACATATAACAAAATAAGTCAAGTAACAAAATAAAATAAAATATATTGATTTTATATAGGTTATATCTATTTAATACATTACAAATAATACCATAGGAAAATTTTGTTTTATCTTCATTCTTTACATTTATTTTTTTAATCAATCATTTTGTGTGCCCTCCAGCCCTGGATACGCCGCGCGACCTGACCGCTGTCAATGTCACGGACACGACTGCGCTGTTGCTCTGGCAGCCTGCAGTCGCCACTGTGGACGGATATGTCATCACATACAGCGCAGACACTGGTGGGAACCTCCTGCGCTCTCTTGCTCTATTTGAAGTTTTCTTTATTCATGTTTGACTTGCATGCATTGTCTCTGCTACTCGCCCTGAGTAGAGCAAACATTTATAGATATCTCAGTGTTGCACTGCAGGACACTGCTGTCACTGATACCCCAAAATATACCCACACCTATATAAACACACCTGTTATTCAGTTTACTGCAGTATCATTTTTTCTAATATGTTTTAGGCTGTATCTCTTTAAGAGTTCTTGTTCTTCTTGTATTTTTCTCTGAAGTGCCCCCAATATCAGAGCAGGTTTCTGGAAACACGGTGGAGTTTGAGATGACTTCACTGGCTCCAGCAACTGAATACACAGTCAATGTTTATGCCATAAGCAACGGAGAGAAAAGTGATCCAGCGAACACAGACTTCACAACAGGTGAGATGCAGTCACAGTCAACCATTACTAGTGCTGCAGCGCCGCCTATAGGCCACACGAGATACAGCAGAACAGTTCAAATGGGTAATTCCCATAAAACAATGAGGATTTACATATAAAATCATAGTGAAATTCTGTTATGCATGTGCAGTGTTTTGCATATATATTAGGGCTGTCAAAAAATAAAAGTTTGTTTACACATAATATATGTGTGTTTAGCGTGTATAATTATTTTGTATATAAAAATTCACACACATGCATGAATATATTTAAGAAATCTTTTATTAATATATAAAATATTTATATTTATATATCATAAATTATGCATAAATATATATATATACAGCATATACATGCAAATATTTCTTAAATATATACATGCATATGTGTGTATTTATATATACAAAATAATTATACACGCTACACACACATATATTATGTGTAAACAAACTTTTATTTTGGATGCGATTGATATATATATATATATATATATATATATATATATATATATATGCAAAACACATCTTTAATATATTTACATAATTATTAATATTAGATAGCCTATTTAAGATTAAAATATAAAAATAGTTTTGTGTCCTGAAAAAGTAAACCATAAAAATGTATAATATTTTGTAAAAATATTTACAAAATAATAATTATTTTAATAATAATAGTAGTACTATTAAAAAGCAACTTTAACACAACTTTTGTTGTTTTATTTTTTTTAAGAAATATCCTATACATTTCTTATGTGTTCTGATTGAGAATAAAAAAACATTTAATGTTTCACAAAAAATTCTTTACAAAATAGTAATAATAAATATTAAAAGCAGCTATAAAATAGATTTTAAGAAATTAAAACCATTTAATGTATGACAAAGATTTTTTACAAAATTAAATAATTATTATTATTATTATTTACATATTTGATGTTTTCCCTAGCATTTGGTAACCAATACAGAAAGTACCCAATGTATCCACCTGAATAATATTATGAATAATTGCTCACTTTTTATTCTGCTTTGTCAAAACAACAATTCTGTATAATAAAAATGTATTCTCCCATAATGCATCAGTGATAGAAGTTTTGGAATTTTTCTTCACTAAAAATTCTGTCATTTTATTCCTCTGTCATCTTTTTGTCCGAAAAGCATGGATGTGATCATGGTTGTGTTCTGTAGATGTGGATGCTCCGCGTGATCTGGTTGCCAGTAATATTCAGACAGAAAGCGCTGTGCTCTCCTGGACGCCTCCCCGGGCAGCCGTCAGCGGATACATACTGACCTTTCAGATATCTGACGGGGATGTCAAGGTCAGGAATTTCTCACTTCGTGACTTTCCAAAGCCATATCACCCTATTTTCCAACACAGAGTAAGCTACATTCTGTTAATGTCTGAGACTTCTGATTCATCAGCCGCTATAGGTAAATAACTAAAAGAATAACAAATGCGGTAAACTGTAAAATTTGATTTATGATTTGTTCATGATTATAATATTACTTGAATAATATAATATAATATAATATAACTGTCATATGGACTGTTTTTATACAGGAAAAGTAACCAGAAGCGAATTACACCGGAAGCCTTGCACAAGTTGTATTTAAAATAGCCTACTAGGCTACAGGCTATAGAATTTATGCAGCTTTTTTGTCTAAATTATTATTCAATCAAATATAAATAATATGTTTCATGCATTAGTCATTTATCTGGTGGCAGGCAACATTTTCAAACATCTGGAGAGTGTTGTTTATTATGCAGATCATAAAATTATATTTCTGGACATTAGACATCAATAATAGGTCTAATTAATACATTTTATGACGTGCCTTTCTTATAGGCCTACTCAAAGCGCTATAGCACATTACAAAAACAAGTGAAGTAATACATAAAATATGACACATAATAGCAATAGTTATTCAATATTATAAGTTTTTGCTAAAAATCATTTTTTTTACTGATATTCAGAGCATAACTGATCTGATGTATGTTAACACAGGAACTGAATCTAGACCCATCTGTCACCTCACACGTTCTGTCGGGTCTGGAGAGCACCACAGAATACATCGTCAGACTGCAGGCCGTCTCTGAGGACAAGAGGAGCAACAGTATCAGCACTGTCTTCACCACTGCCACAAAAGGTGGGGATCGCTATATGCGGATATCGCCACAGCGATGGTAAAAAAAATAAATACAAATAATTATTATTATTAATTATTTAATTATATATGTTGCTGCTGTTGTGGCCGGATTTCTAAATCATTTCTGCATCCTCAACGTTATATAACATTTTAGAGGACTAACAGGCTAGAGTAGGCGCCCAGATGGGGGCGCTGAGATGGATAAAGCAAAAAAAGCTAAATAGAAAAAAATAGAAAAAGAATGGGGGGGGGGATGGCATGTCGGATGCGACAGCAGCTAAATAAGTATTAAAAAATAAAAAAAATAAAAATATATGTATGGTAGGCCTAAGTTAGGCTACTTACATTTTAGACACATTATTGACTTTTTTAGTTATATTTCACCGACGAAAATAGTTCCAAAGGAAAACAACAATCAGCGTAGTGTTTTGTTACTGAATGATTATGATTCAGTGTTTTGAATGAATCGTTTGAACGAATGACTCATGCGTGTTTTATTACTTATAGTTGTGTCTGATACTGACACAAAAGCACTCTAATCAGAGTGTTTTTGTGTCAGTGAGCACGTTATTTATCGCAGTTGAAAACCAAAGAGTGCCTCTTCATCTTAAAAAGCTAACTTGCCAATCCATCTTGATTGCATAAAAACATTTTGATTTGCTTTGAAATGTTGCCGTGTGAAATCAAAACCAAGAAGAAAATGCAACATCGTAACAACTTAAAAAGTCCCTGTTTTGGAACAAATCAAATGCAGTTTAAACAATGTGAATAGAATTATGGCTTTGTTCATATAAAGACACCATGCAATTCTTATTTTAATGGAATATTGTTAGACCAAATATATACATTTTGTCATGTAAACCTCAGAAACACTCACGCGCCAGCGTTAACTAGTTTTCTGTAATTTAATGGTAAGATAATATAACAAAGTATAGTGTTATAAATTGTGATTTTGCATTGTTCTGTTTTTAAGTTGTTGAGGGCATTCTGCAGTTTTTGTGATCTATGTTCATTATTAGTGTCTGATTCTTGAATCAAACCTTGTTTTGTGTGTGCAGTTGCCAGGATCTACGAAAAGCCCAAGGACTGCGCAGAAGCTCTGCTGAGCGGAGAGACGTCCTCCGGTCTGCACACGATCTACCTGTCCGGAGATGAGAAGCAGCCGGCCCAGGTGTACTGCGACATGACCACCGACGGCGGCGGCTGGATGGTGAGTCCAGATGAGCCGTGCTCACGGTACAACGCTGCCTAGGTTTGAGGATGCAACTTACAAACTATGAATTTAACTATAGGTAACGCTACGGATAAACTAAACATTTACAGAAGCCTCGGACCTGGAGTAACATTGGAATAAAACAGCAGATTGATTCATTTCATCAAAAAGCTCTTTTTTACCTGACAGACTTCAGTCCTTTAGACATACAGTATATGGAAATGTTGAAGAGAGAGGATTTATGTGAAAACTTACTTAAACCAGAAAACCAGGCCTAAACAGCGCGTCTCTGAGTTGAACATTTATTAATAAATAAATGTAATTTCTTGTGTTTTTTTTTGTATTAGTATTTATTTGTTGATTCTTATTACCTTCAAATACAGTTTCTGAATGTTATTTACTTGTACAAATACTCTATCCATGATAAAGTAGTATCTTATTGAAATAGAAACATACTTTTACCATTAGTTACATAAGGCAAAAGAAGTTAGAAAAATTCACTAATTTTCTGTTCATGTATTTGAAGGCTGCTATTGGATTATTGAGGGTTAACGTCATTTTATTTGACTAAGCTTTGCTCTGTACATCACCCAAAAATGATCCCATAATTTACTCACTCTCAAGTAATCCTAGGTGTTTATGACTTTCTTCTTTCAGCCAGATTATATTTTAAAAATCCTGGCTCTTCCAAGCTTTATGAAGGGAGTGGATGGTACTTTAGATTTTGAAGCCTAAAAAAGTGCATCCATCCATCTTAAAAGTAATCCATACGGCTCCAGGCGGTTAATAAAGTCCTTTTGAAATGATGCTTTTTTGTAAGAAAAATATCTATATTTATAACTTCATAAACTATAATCACTGGCTGTAAAAAAAAAACTGTATCATCTCCATTATCCACAGGTGTTCCTACGGCGTCAGAGCGGCAAGGTCGATTTCTACAGGAACTGGAGGAATTACTCTGCAGGATTCGGGGACATGAACGACGAGTTTTGGCTCGGTGAGACTCCATTTGACAGGCCAATGTCATTATAACATTAAAATCAAAGCAAATTTTGATTCCAAAGATTGTGCATCGTTGTCTTTCAGGACTGTTAAATCTTCACAAAATCACAAAGGCTGGTCAGTATGAGTTGCGTGTGGACCTGCGCGATGGACCAGAGACTGTGTTTGCTTTATACGATACATTTCAAATCTCAGACCCTCGTTCTCGCTACAAGATCCAGATTGGTGCATACAGTGGTACCGCAGGTGAATTGGATTGAATATTTACATTTATGAAGACGCTTTTATCCAAAGCGACATATTTTTGCACTCCACTGTTTACCATTGATCTCCAGTGTAAACACATGCTAGATGGGCGTCTTTGACTTGCTTCTCGCATCTTCTGCATGACATTCTGCAGTAAAAATGCGACACGATTAAAGTTCAAATAAGTGCAACTTTATTTTAAAAGTCCCTAGACCTGCAATGTGTCAAACATATCTTGTGTGAAGCGCCCCTTAAAGTGTATTCAAGGTAATACTTGAAGATATGAAGATCATAATAAAGATAATTTCACCCTTGAATACATGCATACTTGATGTTGTTTCTTTCTTAGGTGATTTCCAATATTTCACACCCAATGATTGCAAAGGTATTGTAATATTAAGCTTGTTAATGTTTGGTCTTTGTGTCTCTCTTAAGGCGATTCCTTATCATATCACCAGAGCAGACCCTTCTCCACCTATGACAATGACAATGACATGGCCGTCACCAACTGCGCCCTCTCTTACAAGGGAGCGTTCTGGTATAAAAACTGCCATCGAGTGAATCTAATGGGGAAATATGGAGACAGCAGTCACAGCAAAGTAAGGAACACATCAAGTAATATTCTCCACTCATAGACAAAAGTAAAGAATGTTGTTGTTGTTTTTTTTTGGATCAATTACATTACATTTACTTAAGTATTCCATTAGTTAAAAGTATAACCCCACCCACACTTAGTGCTTAACACCCCAACATATTAAACTTTTCAAATGTTTTGTAATAACATTTATTTCACCTATTTTAATTCACAGGGCATCAATTGGTTCCACTGGAAAGGCCACGAACATTCGATTCCATTTGCAGAGATGAGGATCCGGCCAGTAAATTTCAGAAACTTGGAAGGCAGACGGAAAAGATCATAAGACTTCAAATGTCCAAAAACCCACACGGTCAAAAGCACGATACAACCCCTGAGTGAAAATCTTCTTGTGATACAAACTCTGTCTTTCGTTATTGGATGCCACAGAATACTGTTTCGTCAATCCTTTTTATATGTTATAAAAGGCTGCATGATTATTGGGGAGTTTTACATAAACTTGACACATGAAATGTGATATTTGTGACACCTTCACTGTTCAAAATCTTCCTATAAAAAATCAAAAACATCTTTATTATGAGAAGTCTCCACTATTACAGTGATAAATGGAGTTAGATTGACTTTTCAAGACCCGCGATGTGATTTCCTCGACTCAATCATTACCACACTCAGGTCTGTCATAGCCAGGATGGTGGAAATAAGTGTTAATTATTTCCGTTTTCAAAATGTAAAAAAAAAATTCAATGTTATTATTTTCTGAAAAGTTAGTATAAGCCAGTTTGCTTATTGATTTATTATTGATAATGTTTTGTTTTAAATGTATTTTTATAATGTTTCCCCCCCCCCATGGAGTCCTAAATGTCTATAATCCCTCAATGCAGAAGCGTCGATTAAACTGTATCTCTTCTCCTTGAATGTCTAAAATTGATTTTCAAAATAGGAAATAAAATTATAATTTGTAATGTTGGAATTTATATGTTTTCATTGTCCCTATTTCACTATCCCAAAGATTCATTACCCACAAAAGTAGATCCTTCAAGACAAGTCATGTAGGTTGACAGGTGGAGCCGCTGTGGATCGATCTTGTTATTCCAGCACATCTCACAAATGCTCAATCAGATTAAGATCTGGGAAATTTGGAGGCCAGGGCAACATCTTAAAGTCTTCATCGTGTTCCTCGATCCTGGCAGGGTGCATTATCCTGCTGAAAGAGGACACTTTAACCTGGGGACATCGTTGCCATGAAGGGGTGTACCTGGTCTGCAATATTTAGGTTGGTGGCACGTGTCAAATTTACGTGCACATGAATGGCCAGACCCAGGGTTTTTTTGTGGTTTGTTCCTCCTCAGAACAATGTTGGTGAATTCTCACCACTGCTGAGATTCTCTGACCCAGTCGCCTTGCCATAACAATTTGGTCCTTGTCAAAGTCACTGTGATCTTTATTCCTGCCCATTTCCCCTGCATCCAACATGTTGATTATGAGAACTGAGTGTCCCTTAACCATCTAAAGCCGCGTTTCCACCGAAATTACCTGGAACAATTTGTCCCAGGAACTTTTTCGCCCCAGACCTGCTTTGCCTGCTTCCAGACCAAGTACCGTGAAGATTAGGAGAATATGTCCGGTGACGTAGGACTGAACGCACCGCAACATATGTTCTATTAACATTTTTATTAACGCTCAGATAATTAACACGAGTGGAGAGCACTCAGCAATCAACGAATCCTGAATCATGGATCAAGGATCAAGTTGGCTAAAAATAGGAATACAAAAATCATCTTTTGGAAATTGATCTTAATGCCTTAATTAAAAAAATGAGGAAAAATCCAACCTTTAAGGACACCAATTTTCTTTGTGAATGAATAATGTATCATAAATAAATAAATGTTCTTCCTTAAAATACAGGGTGCATAAGTCAGGACACCCCTATGTTAAATTCCCATAGAGGCAGGCAGATTTATATTTTTAAAGCCCATTTATTTCATGGATCCAGGATACTATGCATCCTGATAAAGTTCCCTTGGCCTTTGGAATTAAAATAGACCCACATCATCACACACCCTTCACCATACCTAGAGATCGGCATGGTTTTTTTTCAGTTAGCCTAATAGCTGGTTTG
Source organism: Semotilus atromaculatus (assembly GCA_031834385.1). NCBI lineage: Eukaryota > Metazoa > Chordata > Actinopteri > Cypriniformes > Leuciscidae > Semotilus > Semotilus atromaculatus. The sequence goes on from JAULUF010000035.1 coordinate 28,036,560, forward strand.
ATTTGCATTGAGAGATGATCTTATGGAAAGTACCCCATGCAGATCTCTAGGTGTGGTGAAGGGTGTGTGATGATGTCTAAGACTGGCAGTAATTATGCATAATGACCACATGTATGCATTTGTGACATTGTAACTGTCTTGTTGATGAGTGTAATACCAAGCGACTAAGCAGACCATGACGTTTGGGACTTTAAAATATCAACAATAACCACAGTCAAGGTTTGTGAATGTTTTATGACAGTTTTTGCATCATACATAGAAACATACTAGGATAAAAATGAAAAAAGAAATGGGTACAGGAAAAATGTAAATTATTCTGAGCTGTCAGGATCAACTTTAAATGAAAGTGTGGCATTAATTATTGTGGCTCAATATTTGGTATGCGCAACATTTTCTAAACCTTTTCCCGTTAATCGAGAATTTTACAAATTTGGGGGTATATCATTTGCCAGTGTAACAGTGTAATAGCTAGAAATTTCACTAGTCACAAATTTCAATTTAAGAGGAAAATAAAAATAATACAGTATACATTAAGTGTTTTGTTTTTATAAAATTGCAAATTTTTTAAGTTTGACATACATTCAATCAGTTTTCATTAAAGGACATATCATTATCTATTGACTCTAACAGCACTTCACTATGGATATTTGGCACAAATAATGTCACAGAAACACAGTATAACATATCTTTTTTAATGTCTGGTACCATCTATTTTGTCCCTTTTAATAAATGCCCTAAAGGTGAGCTTTCTCAGTATTGCAGTTTATATCCTCAGCTTTCAGATATTTCTGTTTGAAGATTGTATCAAGTGATCGGATTCAAGTTATCACAAGGCATCGCATGTACAAATTCATTTGTATTTCTGACAATTTACTAAGAAGAAGTTAAAATGAGTTTTAAACCACCATGACCGCACATGTACAGCTATATAAATAATATGCATTAAATATAATAAAATAGATGTAAACTGTATATACATTTCCTGTATAAAGATCCCTCGCTTTGAGAGTTTATGGTTATATATAAAGATACATATCGATTGCTTATATAGTATGAATATATAGATATCTGCTTGTATTTTTAAGAATAGAAGCAGTGTATCGTATAAAATAATCATTATGTTTAATATTTATTTCATTTATCTCTAAAGTATGTCTGCAGTGGTGTCGTCACTCACTGGATGAGAAAACTGTTTGTGATAAATATCATGTGCATTTGCAGATTGAGGCCTCCCATGCACAGAGAAGTTTCAATAGTTGTCATAACTGGTTTAAAATCAGTGGATTCTGGTTAACTCGTAGTCATACCCCCAGTACCAAATATAAAAGACAAGTGTATAGCAAAAGCTTGGTCCTGTGTAAACATCTCAAGAGTTTAAATTTAGCCTAGAAAATACAGAAACTGCCTCGTACGTCATTTGGCAGTGAGAACAATTTAAAAGGAATAAAAGCCGGCAACCAAGCTCCGATGTCCAAGTAAACTGTATAAATATTCCTATTTACAAAAGTAATAACAAGACTCGTAGTTTCTTAAAAAGATACAAAATGCAACGCAATAACTTCAATCTTCGTGTGCTCAGGACCATTTCACAGACACCTCTACGCTAAGATTTTTACCTTTAAACTTCAAACTATCTTCCACAGATGTAGCCAAACACCGATTAAAAGAAATCCACGATCATGACCCTCACTATACTTATTGTATGACAATTAAAAACCCCTTCACCCTCAAAAACAGTTTAGCACTATAGAGGAGTGCAATTTACACACTTGCCAATGAAAAAAGAAATGTGCTGAACACATTTCATAGTCTTCATCATGCAAACTGCAATTTGTAAAATGTTTGTTTAATATTAAATATATTCTCTAATGTGATGATCCATTCAACTACCAATAATAGTTGAAGACTGATGAAGAATGAAGAACTTAAGTTTTGAAAATTGTGATCTACACTCTGTAACTGGACCGGACTTCACGTTCAATTCCAGTGTTTCACAACCCTGCTTCCTGTTATAGAGCTCTACTGACCCTTTCTGGAACTATGCAGCAGTGCAACGTTTGTGACGGCTTAACACATGCAGGGAAACGTGTCCAAACAGACGTCATGGAATAAAGCTCCAGCTGTGGTGACAGAGTAGGGAACCTAAAGGCCAGTGAGGTCCACGATGGCTTTGATGAAGATGGTGTCGTCCCGTATGTACGAGTTCTTGCCCTCCAGCTTGGACAGCGGGCAGAAAAGCGGGCAGCCGCTGGCGATGTTCATCTCGCTGACGGGCCTCTGGAATGAGGAGGAAGTGATGTCGGGACGGAACGCATCAATGATGTGCTCTCTGTTACTCTGGTCCAGCAGCATCAGTGTGACCTGGAAGAACGGGACTAGATTCAGCTCACAAATACATAGCCATGTTTTCATGTACTGTAGTTCAGGCTGTGAAAATATTTATTGCAAAGTAAAAATGATATTAATACTAATTGCAATATTTAAATACATCTCAAATAATATGTAAGACAGAAGACATTTATATGAATTTATATAGTAGTTTAAATGTAAAGTGGATCAAAACCTTTCATCAAAGTTATAAATGAATTTTGAACAATACCCGTTCTTGTCTTAGGACAACTTTGATTAACTTTTTTTGATCCACTTCAAATGTTGGCTATATACACACACACACACACAAACACACACACACACACACAATGTTGACTATATTATTAATATTAATATATTATGTAATATTAATATTTTAATTCTAATTTATTCACAAAAAAAAACATTTCTATAATCACCTCAATTTGTACAAAGTGCAATATATATATTACAGGTCATTTGTATGTATTTTTGTTTATTTAACAAAAACAAATGTAACTATTAAAATATATTTCAAGCTTAGTTCCTCTGTTCAGCTGGCAATATGTTGACTGTATTTTAAAGTCTTCTAGTTTATGTATTATTATATTTTTTATTATCTTCTGTATTGTATATAAATTGTGAAAAATGTTATGCAATATTAACATACATTTAAATCCTAATTTCTTCGCAAAAATATATTTTCATAAAAATATTTGGTATTGTCACCATTAGTTAATGTATTAACTAACATGAACTAACAATGAGCAATATATTTATTACAGTATTTATTAATCTTTGTTAATGTTAGTTAATAAAACTCCAGCTGTTCATTGTTTGTTCACGTAAGTTCACAGAGCATTAACTAATATTAACAAATACAACCTTTTTATTTGATTGTTTGATTTTATTGTAATTGAATTTAATAATGTTAGTAAATGTTGAAATTAACATGAACTAAGATTAATAAATGCTGTAAAAGTATTGCCAATTCTTAGTTATGTTAACTAAAGTAGTTACTAATGTTAACTCAAGAAACCATATTGTAAAGTGTTAGCAAAATATTTCAAGTTTCCCTATTTAAATGACCTGTCATGAAAAGTAACAGTATCATAGTGCAGTAGCTTTAGTCTTCAAACTGGTGATGTACCTTCTGGTTGAAGGGCCATTTGAGCAGCGCGTCGCTCATTCCTCTCATGACCACAAAAAACAGCGAGAGGTGAGTCCCACGACCCGTCCCGTCCCCGTTCAGGTAAATGCGCAGGCACATCTTATAGCCGTACTTGCTTGTGTAAAATGCTAAACAGAACCGAGGAGCATGTAAGTCAAAATATATAATTACAGTATATAAAGAAACACTGACTCATTTCTGATGAAATTGCTTTATCTATTCTGATTCATATGGGTTTTTTTTTACCAGGTGAAAACATGGCAGGCGCCCGTCCAGCAATGGCATCTTGTCTCTTTTTAGTAATATCTGATATCCGCCAGATGAAGACGCCATCAAACGTGGTTGCGGACATCTCCCGTAGTCTGCCCTCCATTTCAGCAACAGTCAGGTCTTTCACACCCACCTGCCGCTCCAGCTGACGGACCTAGGAGATGACGAGAGGCATCACGGAGAAATACAGAGGTCAGGCCACATTTGGAGGAAACATTTTGATCATGGACTTCACGAGATTTATACTGACAATATTAAGTCTAATGTATCATATTTGAAATATTACAGTAATTATATATTAAATATTAATATTATATATAAATAATATTATACATGATCAAACATTTGTGTTGCACGCATGCCTTCTGTTATCTGATTGATAGTTTAAAAGGCCTTTTAGTGTAATTGTAAAAATGTCCAGCTTCAGCTTGTGTCTTTCTGCTGTGCAATCTTTACTGATTTAAGTAAACGTAAGAACATAAGAATAACTTTTATATTGTTAGTAATATTTCAAGATGAACAATTACTCAAGCAACATTGGTTTCTTTTTATTAATCATACATCATCTATTAGAAATTTTTGAATCAAAGTGAATGTCAAATATGTACGTTATTCCAAAGCTGCCAAAATAATAAATATATAAATAAATATACGAATAAATGTAAAATAACAAAAATAAATATTATATTTGTATTTCCTTTATCATGTTTAATTGTATTTTTTCCACATTTATTTATTTCCAGATATATTCATGTATATATTTATTTATCTACATTTATTTATGTCTGAGGTTAAACATGCCCCCCTCATTACCATATGGATACATAAATGTATAAATAAATAGAAGTGAAAATAAAAGTAGACATAAATACATACATAAATAAATGTGGAAATAAATGAATGTGGAAAAATACAATTATACATAAATAAGGCAATACTCATTTATTCTTTTTTTTTTATTATTATTTTGGAAGCTTTGGATTGCCATAAATATGATCCATCAGGCTTTCGAGGAAAGTTTATTTGTTCATCTCTCAATAATCATTGTATTGTGTTGCATTATGTTTTTTCGCCCCCGAACAATTTCAAATCTTATATTATTGGCATATATAGAGTGACTATTAAGATCCAACTTTTCCATTTCAAAAACAAAAGATTATTATTTCACAGGCTTTTCAGGGTTAAAGCTTAAATTGACGTGTTTTTAAGCAGCGCACCTTGTTGCTAAGAGCCTCGATTTTGTCCTGGTCGAGTCTGTGCTGTCGGTTGCTGGCCTCCATGGTAGTCGCGAAGCGCTCTACTTCTCGGTTCAGCACACACACCACATCTTCAAACGTCCCCGCCTTCACCTCCAGGTCCTGGCAGCGCCGGCCCAGGTCCGCCACCTTGGTCTTCTCGCTGTGCAGTTGTAGTTCCAGGGCGGCGCCGACCGAGCTGGGCAGAGGGGTGAAGGACGTGGGCAGAGGAGGAGGAGGAGCGACGGCACACGAGGAGGAGGATGAAGAGGAGGGAACCCCCTGCACGGGGATGGCGCTCAGCTGACTCACTCTGGCTTCCAGGTCTCGCAGCGCCTGGTGAAGCTCGTGAGCTTTGTGACCCGCCAGCTCCAGACTTTGTGGTTGCAGGCCCTCCAGACTGACCTTCATGCCCATGATGTAGTGCAACAGCAGGTTCAGATGTTCGTGAGCACAGGCACGCTCGTGATCGTGGATCTTCTCCTTCTCCACCTCAGAGGGAAATCAACAGGGTTAACCTTCAGTGAAAGCTCGTCTTTATGCTACACACATGAATTATCGCTCAAATCATGCGGTTTGCGACGTGCGACTGCATTCTGCACAGCTCACATATTCTTTCGAAAATATAAAGGTTTTGGTCATTTTAGTGCTTTTTTTAGTATTTACATTTTTTAGTTGCCAACTAAAAAGCTTTTCATGTAATATTTTATTTTATTTGAGCTTTATTTTAATTAACGAACATTGTTAATAGTTTTAATGATTTTATTGAATTAATATTAATATTTATTTATCTGTTCTATAATATCAGTATCACATTTGCAATATGCTTTTCTGGGACAAAAAGCACTCTCGTGTCTTGTTGCTTAACTATATCGCTAGAGAAATCAGAAACTCAGTATTGGGGCATTTTTACCCTTAACTTCATTTTGGGAGGCATTTTTATTCATTTTGATGGTACAAGCCCTCGTTAATTTCAGTCCCTGGTGTGCGCCAATCAATATCCAAGACGAATGAAATAATAGACTAATCCTGTTTTGAAAAAGTAAACTATGCAAGATTAAAACAGTTTAATAAGAGAAAGGTTTGCAATCCACTTACAATTAACAGTTGAATTCCTTACTGAAGGTTTTCTGATTTATCAAATTTGCGTTGAGCTTATAGCTGTGAAAACAGCACCTGTACCTGTACTAACCCTAACCTTAACCCCTCATATGAACTCTCCTTCTGCGCTATTTTTTTAAATAACTTGTTTTAGTTTTTAGTATTTTCATGTGCTTGTGTCATTTAAATATTATTTTTTAATATTTCTATTTAGTTTTAATTTATTTTTATTTCAGTTTTAGTTCTAGTAATTTTAGTACTTCAACTTTAACTTATTTTATTTCAGTTAGGAGCCAAGTCAAGTTTTTCATCTAATACTTTACTTTAATTTAACAATATTTTTAGTTATTTTTTATTAATAATAGTCTATTCTCACACATAGCAGATTTATTTATTACTATTCCATTGCTATTTTCTTAACATTGTATATTTTCTGTATATTTTTCAATAAATTCTGTATTTCTACTGCTACTGTACACAACTGGATAAATAAAGATTTGTTTCTACTCTATATGCACATTTTACATTGTGTGTACATTGTATGTAAGTTATGTTGTACACTGAGGTTTTGGGATAGAGAAAAAGAAAAGGACAGTTCGTGACCGTCTTTTGACTGTGATTGATGATGTTTATTGTGTAGAAACTTGTTTTCAGAAGTGCTCTTGAACAAATGCTGAGCAAATGAAGTTACGGTACACATTTGACACATTCCCAAGAAAAACAGACAGAAACAAAGGCACTGACTGACATTTCATGAACTAATTTCTTGGTCTGTTTGAATGCCACGATATAAAAACTGTACTTACTGACATGTCACAGCCAACCACATGATATCTGCACGGAGTCCTGAATTTGCTGCAGAACTTGATGTGGTCAACATACTAAAAAGAGCAAAAGAGAATTGCAAAGAAATGATCTACCATCCGTACACTGCTTGATCTGTTTTCTTAAAGAAGTCAATAATGAGTGTTACTGAAGAGCAATGTTCACGTTCAATGTGACTTGGATCAATGTTTTTGATCACCACACCTTTTCCCTGGGGATTTTCTTCTTCGCACATCCTTCACAAATCATAGGATATTTGGGACAGATCTCATCATGGGCCTGTGAAAACATCATTTTGTAAGATTTAAATCTTTTTTCACCCCTCAAACACATCACATCTTTTCTTAAACCACTCGCTTACCTTGATGTTTTTGAAGTGAAATGGTTCTTTACAGTATTTGCAGTTGAGCGTTCTCTCAGGACACACACGCTCATTATGACGTTCCTGTTCGTTAAATCTAATGAGCTCCTTGCACAAGGGACAGGACAGAATCATGAACTCGCACTTCCCCTCATGGCTCAACTACAAAAAAAAACAGAGTTATGACAACAAGTTACCAAATGAGAAACTGTGTGCATTTATTTTGTTGTAAAGTGTTGAAAGACTTTATTTAAATAAAGCTAATGTTAATGAACACACAACCTCATAATCTTTAATACTGCCTTTCCAGGCGCAGCCCTCGTTGATGCACACAGCTGGAAGGTTTTCAACTTCTCTTCTGGCAGCATTGTCGGGAAACGCCTGCAGGAAAACACAGGGAATGTGCAATAAATGTCTGGCAGTAAGTCATTTCAAAAATGTTCATAACTCTTGATATTTCACATTAAGCAAAGCATTGTGCTTACGCAGCCTTGTTTGAGAATTGACGTGGGCTCTTCGAAGATCTCCTCCTTGATACAGGCATTACATTTCTGCGGTCCAGATCTAAAACGGCAAAGCAGGACACATTTTGATATTTTGACATCAGTATTTTTGGCATCGCTACACCCTAGTCAATTTCTGTATTCAAATATTGCTTGTGAATTCTGAGTAAAAATTGTGTTCTAATCTATTTATACAATTAAAGTGCACTAAATTACTTATCTCAGTTATTATAATTAATTTCTATAGCTTATGTCGTATAAATATTGAACAATACATTCTAGATGCTGCTATTGGAAAAGCATATCAGTTAACCGGTAGTTAATTTGACTAACAACCTAGAGATAAAATAGATTTAAATTCAAAGACCAAACTTTAGACAGCAGAAGAAAAAAATATTTAATTTAGTTTGTGGTAGGTAAAAAGTTTTTTAAAGGAATAATTTTTTTCTTTCCAGAAAGGACTCGTTTTTTTAATCTTTGTATTCATCAAAGAATTCAGAAAAACTAAAATGTAAACTAAAATGTTTCCGCAAAAATTTTAAGCTTCAGTTTTCAACATTGATGATAATCAGAAATGTTTCTTGAGCAGCAAATCAGCATTTATGCCATAAATACATAAGATGTATGTTTGTTTCCAAAAATAAGTTTAAAAAGTCTTATCAAACTTTTGAACGGCAGTGTATTTTGTAGTTTTCACAAAGTGTCAGTATTCTTGTGATGAATGAAATTTAATGTCAATCGCCCCTATGATGTTAGATAGATTTATTTGTTTAAGTTCATTGCATCAGAGCTGGATTGATCAGCATCTGTTGTAGATCAGCAGGATTACCCAACAGTCCGGTTGAAGCAGTAAGAACAAAAGCGATGACCGCACTGAGCTTGGAACGGCCTTCTCAAAATGTTCTGACAGCAGTTGCATAAATGTTTGTCTTCAAGTTTGTTGGCCAGGATCTTCTTTGGGAACCCTGGCTTGTTGTTCTCCATGGAGGAAGGGGGGGAGGGTTCTTGAGCAGCCATGTCCCGCTCTAAACGTTCCTGGTCTAAACAAGAGAGAATCCATTAGGGCTGAAAACTACCATTTAAAACTATTCCGTTTAAAAAAAAAAAGATTAGGTACTGTAACACTTTAGTTTACTGTGTCATTGTTACATATGTTACATGTAGTTACTATAGTAATAATAACTATAAAATATGCATAAATACACTCAACTAGCCCTAAACCAAACCAAACCCTATAGTAAGTACATGTAGTTACTTTATAATTTTACAATGTATTATTACAGTGTAACTAAGACATTACAATGAAGAGGGTTACACTTTATTTTAAGGTGTCCTTGTTACAGTGTAATTATACATTTCATGTTAATGAACTAAATGTACTTACTATAGGGTTAGGAAAAAGGTTTGGTTTTAGGGTTGGTTGCATGTAATTATACATCATTTATAGTTATTACTACAGTAACTACATGTAACGTGTAACAAAGACACTGTAAAATAAAGTGTTCCCATAAAAAGTAACCAACGTTTATTACACAGCTCTCTGGAATGCTTGTATCATTCTACACTTTTCTAACATAATCCAACATTTAAAAACAATATTTTATGTCTGAGTATTTATTTATTTGGCGAGTAGCCATGTAATCAGTGAGATAATAAAGTCATGAAATATAATAATCTGACAATATCAGATTGATGCAGCTTCATCAAGGTCCTGGTGATCTGATTGGGTTTATGTTGCAATGTTGTACATTATCATATTCCAAGCCATTTATCAAGTAATCTTACTTTAAAGAATAATAAGCACTGACATGCAAAATGTAGCATTCTAAAACATATTGTGCGTGCTACGCTTTTAGTGACATATTTAGAGCCTTCTTGCTGTTTGTAAACATATTAAGTACAAATTAATAAATGATTATTTGTGCATTAGTGGGCTACAATCGAATGCGTTTGATAAGATTGTTATGTTTTACAGGGTGAAATGGAAAGACTCTATCTAAAGTAATTAGATAAGCATTAATAAACCTAAGCATGCACAGCAGGTCTCTTAATATGAATCCCAATCTCTTTGTTTCTGTTTCAGTTTTGCTTGAATACGTGCGTGTTTCCATACAGACATCCAGTCCACACAAATGGTGTACAATAGTGTAGAGTGGTGTAAACATTCCCAGGAAACACACACTAGAACCTTTCATGCATATCTGAAAGCACTTTTATCAGATATCGACCATGCAGCCCGTCGATATACATCATACAGTCAGCTGACAATTGCAAATCTCATCTTTTCCTCTGTTGCTAAGCAAATGTAACATCTTTCGAATGGTTGTTGCGTCCGTTCTGTACCGCCACGCCTCTTTTACATGTAGGGATATGTTGAGCCTGACAATAAACATGCATGCAATAAAATAAGAATCAAACAATTGATGATGAGACCGACGCACTTACCGCACCGCGATGAGATTTCGCTTTCATTTGCTCGGTTGTGCTCGCGCTGTGACGGATGGAGGCGCGCGGCGCGGCTGCTGTGTTTTGGTGGTCGACATTGTTGAGAAGAGCGCGTGCTCTTTCACAGGATTACGTCATAATGTGAGCGTGCACTGGGCTTTTGGAAATCTAAAGCAGTTTTCTTTTTTTCAGGAAGACTGTCTATCATGAAAAAAAAAAAAAAAAAAAAAAAAAAAGGATTATTTGGTCCGTAATGTAGGCCCTACATACATCATATGCATTTAAATGTATACTATTCATATTTTTTATTTGTCTCATTGTTTCTGGTTGGGTGCATAATGTAGTGTAATTGTGATGTATTCATAGTGATTGTTATTATAATAATACACACACACACACACACACACACACATACAGTAGGCCTATATTTGTGTGTGTGTGTGTGTATATATATATATATATATACTGTATATTAACATGATAACAATCACTATGAACACATCACAATTACACATTATGCATTATCCATCCATTTATCTATCTATCTATCTATCTATCTATCTATCTATCTATCTATCTATCTATCTATCTATCTATCTATCTATCTATCTATCTATCTATCTGTCTGTCTGTCTGTCTGTCTGTCTGTCTGTCCGTCCGTCCGTCCGTCCGTCCGTCCGTCCGTCCGTCTGTCTAATTATTTCATTTATCATATTTCATTTATCAATAACTTATTCATTTCTTTAATTTTGATTTATTTGGGTTTATTTAATTTTAGTCGGTGTATAATATAAATAAATAGGCCTAATATTAATACAAATGTATAATATGCATATTTATTACTACTCTGTATTGACTCTGAACAGCATCATATTTAAAAATAAAGGTAAATAAATAGAAAAAAAAGAATGATAAATAAAAAGTGTATAAAAATAATTATACACACACACACACATATGTGTGTGTGTGTGTGTGTGTGTGTGTGTGTACATACATACTGTAGGCTATATATATATATATCCTAACTTTCTCACTATTATTAATAAGGGTTTGTTTTATTTTGTTTATTTCATTTTCATTTATTTTACAGTTTTTCTCAGTCGCTTTGGTGCATTTCTCACTATTTACATTTGCACAACAGTTAATGCAGTTCTCAAAACAATTAGTACAAACTGAAAAACCTAGTTGATATATAACCTGCAAAAGCGTGTCACTTGCTCAAAATGCTCCTTCCTCAAAAGCAAGTATTCATGACAATGAAAGTGTCAGTGTCATCAAGATGAAAAGTCCTGACACCATTGTTTATGAACAGGATAGTCAAATGGCGTTGTCATGTTTTCATTATGACAGTTTACTCTGTAAATGTTTTCCAATGCAAAAAAGTCAGATCTTGGTGACACTACCTGAAAATGCTCAAGACAGCACTATATAGGCTACTATTTGCACAGCCATTTTAAAACTACAGTAAAGTTACACATTACTGTATTTAGTGAGGTAACTGAGTTCAAGACACTGAATGTGTATGTTTCACATTTTTACTGCATATGCTCTTTGCAATTCTAATTTGTTCACAGCATTGTGCAAAATAAAAAAAAACACCCTTATTTACAACAAACATAAACTCCCTTTTGGTAGAGCTGTGTTCAACTGTAAACAATATTGCAGTACATATTGGAACTGAACATACAACAATCATTCATGCACATCCAGACGTTCCTCTCTGTCTGGTCACTTAAGTTCACCTGAGAGAAATTGTTCAATTTAGGAGACATTTTCAAAAAAAAGATACAAAATGTTGTAAAATTTGCTTGACAGATTTTGACAACTAGATCAACATTTTTGTATGTGATGACTCAAGCAATGAAAGGAGGACTATTCATTTTATATGGAATGACTTCAATATTCATAACTTAAGTATAGTTTATTTTGACTGAAATGACATAAGCATAATGATAATGTTATAAAACAGCAGAGAGTTGTATGAAAGCAATTGATACATGTCCAAAAGTATTTGCAATTTGTTGGAAGGAATGAGAAACTGATATGATGTGCAAATGACTCAATGTTGTGGAGGCTGAAGTAACTGTTGTGCAAATGTAAATAGCGATGTGAGAAATGCACCAAAGTGACTGAGAAAAACTGTATTTTGGCCTCTGAAAATTAATTTTTGGTGGGGTACATTTTTTATTAAAATGTATTCTAAGATGCTCTTATTGTTGTTTAGATTACTGTTTATCTGGGAGGTGTTAATAATAGCAACATACTGTTCTCGGCCAGGATTTGGACACATACTGTGTACTGTATATACATAATAGATTCCATTCTACCACAAGAGGCGCTAAAGCGCTGCTATTACACAACACTACCACTAGAGGCGTTCAGACCACAGTGACGCTATTCATCATCCTACCACTAGAGGAGCTGCAGCACAAGCGCGCACCCGAGGCGCGCTCCTCACGGCATTCCACAGCTGATAGAGGGATGAGAGAGGGATGCTAAGGAAATGTTTTCCTTTAACACAGAAAATGGGCTATCGTGAACTCCAGCCGACATCAGAATGCGACTGAAATATCGCAGGCGAAGACTGTGAGTCAGGTAATGAGTCTGTTAGAAGTAAAACGGCTCTGAATTTCAATGAAACGTTGCCGTGTGTTTGTGTTGTAATTGACACGTCGCTTTAGCTGAGAAGCTGATGGCCGTTAAAAACAGACGAGCGCAAATAATTCACCTCACTAAACACACACAGGTATCAATGAGAGCCTTCACAGGGACAGTATTCACACTTCCCTGTCAGAGCTTCAGCGGGATTTAACAGCTTACAGAGTCAATATAAACCTTTGCTGACTGACTGGAGCTGCAAAACAACATTTAACAGCTGGTCCATTCTTAGATTGTGGTAAAACTGACAGCTTTCTTACACAGCGGTTTATTTATCAACTGACAGGTGAGAGATATATTCGTTTTTGTGTGCTTAGATCAGTACGTTACGTCTGAAAGCTGTTTAATGCTGCTTATTTGGGTTTAGACTTTACAATGTTGTGTATACATTATTTAATTTATTTTTTACAAAATGTAACTGATCTGATTACATTTTTTTTGACGTAACTATAACGAATTAGTTACCAGATGTTTGTATCATGATTAACGTTACGTAACGCCGTTACATAATGTGATATGGATTTTGTAATAAAGTTAACTATAAATGCATGTTATTTTTGCTACTGATAAATAACAACTAATGTGTTTACATGGACACTTTTTGTTGCAGTCGGAATTAAATCACGTGTCTGCTGCATGTATCTGTCTTAATCTGAAGTTGTGATGATGTTTATGTTGCTTTTGATGTTATGATGTAAATGTAAAATATGATGCCATAATACTTTGTTTTCTGCTTGTATGTATATATTTATATGGCCTTTTACAGTTAATAACTGTAATTAAAAATTGTGCTTCTCAGTTATCCGAAACATAAAATATTATTACGTAATAATGTCGTTTCTGCTGATAAAAGCAGTTTCTAATTATTTTATCAGGTTAGTTTTGCTCAAGTTTGTTCACCCAAAAGTCTGTTATCATTTAACTTTTTTGGAACTCAAAAGGAGATATTTTAAATCTTCATGCTGCTCTTTTCCATTCAAGGTACTTTTTCAACTTAAATTTTGGTCCACACAAACTTAATTTATGACTATGGAAGACTTAGCAAATTAATCTAGACTACTTTTATGTTGCGTTGAGTCTCCTTTTTGGTCACTGTGCTTACATTATGTTGAAAAGAACAATGTAAACATATGGATAAACATCTCCTTTTGTGCTCCTCGAAAGAAAGAAAATGTAAATGACATGAATGTTATGAAATGTCAAATTTTGCTGATCTTGACTGAAATTGATGTTTTTTCCCACAGGTGATGCCAGTAGACCAGGATGGACCGATATCATCACAACAGTTACAGTAGCTAAAATGGCACATTTTAGGATTGTAAACTGTTGAAATAGAAAGTCACCATCTGCTTCCTGGATTTGCCACCATAATAACCTTCTTCCGGAGCTCAATATATTGAAGACAGACTTCACTTTTGACCTTTAGACCACGTCATACCTGCCGTCAATATGTTTGCTTAAGAAAGTTTGAAGTCTTTGAAATCTCTGACGCTGCAGCGAGTGTTTCCCTGAAGACCCGTTTTTCGTATTCTTGGACTGTTGAAGAGCCTTTGCTCGAGATGTTTACCGCTCTGAAGAAGCTAGTGGGCTCTGAAGCAGGGCAGCTCAGGGATAGAAATATTCCTGCAGGCCTGCAATCCATGAACCAGAGTCTACAGAGACGCTTCGCCAAGGGTGTACAATATAACAGTAAGAGCTTCATGATTCATATATATTTTTTTCTTTTTATTTGAGTAGAGCCTTTCATAAATAGTTTTCGAGTGTGTTACATTGTAAGACATCCATTGATTTCTTTTGGGGCTTTTATTTTTTCCCCTTGTGGTTTGTCTAAAGTATTACACTGTTGAATTCTTTATTTCAGACACATAGGTCTATATAAAAAAGAAACAAAAACATAATTTACAAAAACAAACATTTCCTAAAACAGGAGAAATAGCCTGTCACTTATTCATTTAAAACTATTATAATTGTATTTTTTAAATAGAGCTTGTAAAGTGGGAACATTTATTAGATCGAAACGTTTGACTCACTTATCCACTTTGAACACAAATTGACAAATTAAAAACAAATTGAAATTTGTGAGACATGTTTAATTTGATATGCTTATGTAAGGGACAAAAAAAAATGTGTCTGTCACATTCACCCCCAAATTATAAAAAAAATAATTAATAAACTCAAAAAATATGAAATGTAAAAAAGATTATGTATTAAAATATTTTAGTTTAAGAAAGCCCTTTTAGGACTAGGGCTGGGTATCGTAACAAAATTTTCGATACCGATACCGATACCGATACCTTGACTTCGATACCGGTTCCTGAACGATACCTTTTTCGGTACCAATTTTAGGAAATCCGTTTTAACAATATTACATTACCTTTCTTTTTTTTTCAAGTTTGTTGACTTTTTTACACTCATATTTTGAGTCTGTAAAAAAAAAACAAATGCTAAAGTTTTCTATGTTTCCTAATCATTTAACAACATGTAGGCCTATTCTTTACTTCAATGAGCTCATTGTTTCTGCCTTAATGCATTGTTTAACAATGAAACAATGAAAATTAATTGAAATGCATTACACACAGTCACTCACCTCTAACAGATCACACATTGTAATTTAGACACATGCATTTTCTGTAAAGCTGCTTTGAAACGATAAGTTTTGTGAAAAATGATATACAAATAAATGTGAATTGAATTAAATATATCGTAAAACTTCAAATAATAGCCGAGTCCCAAATAGACGCCTGTCTCTTTTACACGCCTGGTGTGGCGACTGGTTTTTGGCGGCCGGTGTTCTGACGGAACACCATACCCATCAGAATGGGATACCTTCGGTTAATGCGCATGCGCAGCAGTGAAATTTGTGGCATTGCGCATGCGTTAGATTTAAACCATCATTTCAGCATACCAGCGGTAAGTGTTGGTGTATTATATCGCATATTATATTTTAATTATATATTATATTTTTATTAAACCGTGGGGCTATCAAAACAGCATACCCCATTATAAACTGTATTTTTTATTAAACCATGGGGCTATCAAAACAGCATACCCCATTATAAACTGTATTTTTATTAAACCAGGGGGCTATCAAAACAGCATACCCCATTATAAACTGTATTATTATTAAACCAGGGGGCTATCAAAACAGCATACCCTTCACAAATACTGGTATGCTGTTTTGACAAAGTAGGCTAAATTGACAGACACCGTGTTAAAACTCAACTTCCGGTATGCTATTCTGACAAAGTATGCTACATTGACAGAACACCGGGTCGGTGAATGATGTAGAATAGAATAACTGCTGCTCTTGACAGGGCGCAAACGAGCAGAGAGAGCGCGCGCCGGCCGCGCGCGCGCCCTCTCACGTCTTCAAACAACACGAGCGCTGTTTTGATCTCTCTCCCTCGCGCATATTAATCAAAATCTATTGACACGATAGTAAAAGGTCGGAAGACCGCAGTTTCACGTGGAGCATTTGGAGATTTTTAGAGATTAGAGACTCTAGGAACAACATCTCAATGAACAACATCTCAACACTAAATTATAAAGGCCTGTCTCATATAGACGCGCTGTCTCAAATAGGCTACAAGCCGGTGCAGTTCGGCGATTTGGGAAAATAAAAGCCCGGGCTATTATTTGAAGTTTTACGGTAGGCTACTGGGGTGCGAAGTATACCTCGCGCTAAAAAACAACAACAACAAAAAAACAACAACAACGCATAAAGCTTGCCGCAAGCAGTGGCGAAAGTAGCCTAATGATTATGGATGTGTCGGGAAAAAACAGCAAGGATATATTTAAAAAATATATTAAGATGAATATGGCGATGTTGACTCGATCGTCATTCCTGCAGTAGTGAACACGGACGCGCGCCTATGGATTATAATCAAACTCTTTATTTCTAATTGTTTCGTTTAAAAGTAGACATATTTTAACCTATATTTAAGTCTATATGCCTATTTCTCGTGTCTGTGAGTATCCTATACGCTTAGTTTCGGTTCGTTTGTGACACGCTCCAGTTCTTGCAGTCGAAGATAACGCTCTCAAGTGTTGCCAGTCTTGGCAGCAATTATCTTGTCGAAAATATTGGATCGCGTGCTTCTGACATCGAGTGTGGTACATAGGTAGGTACACTGTTGATCTTTTCCACATATTTTCCATCTATCTGGGTTGGGACACACACACACACACACACACTACAGCCTCACGTGCGACGAGCCACGTCTTCCGCCACAGCCAATCATGCTGCATGCTTATTCATTGTTTCACTGACGTTGACTAGATTAACCCCTTAGGTATCGAAATGTGGTACCGAAAATCAAGACATGTTTCGATACTCGGTAGTATCGAGACAATTCGGTCGGTACCTAAAAAGTATCGAACTCGATACCCAGCTCTATTTAGGACTCATAAAAGTGTTTCATTGTGACATTGTCATAACAATGAAACACATCTGATGCACTATACCACCAAATAAAAGAAAACAAAGTGTATTTTAGTGATGAGATTTTTTTCATTTTATGTGAATTTGGATTTAAAAATGTGTTTAATTGTCATGAATTAATGGTAATAGGCTTGGTAAATCTGTCAGTTATTTAAATCACAATTAGCACACTTATTAATCCGTCCATGGGAAAATTTGAAGATCAAGAGCCCGCTCTGTCTTAAATGCACAAGGTGTAACCGAATCCTTCATGCCGGTGTGATGGAGTTGTGTAGTTGTTGGAGTTGTGTTTTGACATGTGATGCTGCATTAGTGAGCCAGTCGGTGGTTCTTCACTGATCTCGCGTTGAATACACGTTGTGCTGTTTCCGCAGCTCTGTGTTAATAAAAAATGCATGAATGATACACGATCACTCACCTACTGGCCTATTTTTCCAGTCGCTTCTCCTTGGTAGAGGTATCTTTTTTTAGACACGTGCAGATATCCCAAGATACCATGCATTTCAGCTGTGAAAAGGGCATTTTGGTAGATATGTGCTGTATCAGTACAAATCTAGCACATAGTAAGTGTGAAAGGTTTGTCTTGGTTCAGATCTTTCCATGTTCAATCAGTGCCCTGTGGACTGTTTAATTTGAAACTTGGACTGTTTAATTTGGGGTTTCTTATATTATATCAGTGTTCTCCTATTTCCTTGTTTCTCTCAGTGAAAATAGTCATCCGTGGGGACAGAAACACTGGTAAAAGTGCACTTTGGCATCGACTTCAAGGGAAAAAGTTCCTGGAGGAGTACATCCCCACGCAGGAGATCCAGGTCACCAGCATTCACTGGAACTACAAAAGTGAGTATCAATGGTTACACTCACACTGATTATGTGGTCTTTTATGAAGGGAAGTGGTTTATTTTCTAAGAACAAAAATATTTTAAGTAGACAACCCTATCAGAAAGGTCATAGGTCAACTTTTGTAAAGTATCAGAAGCTGTTTACAATATTCCTTGACTTTAGATTTCTGACTGTTTTGTTTTTGCTTTTATTCACAGCGACAGATGATGTAGTGAAAGTTGAGGTCTGGGATGTGGTAGACAAAGGTGAGTGTTTAGAAAACACACTGGAACTTGTGACATAGAACTGGACTGAAGTTATTCACGTTATCCAGCTATTCAGTTTAGCAGTGAGACTTTTGAAGCAAATGTTTAATTTCAGGTGCAAACGCTTTGAAAATGATTTCAATCAAATCATTAAAATTAATGTGTGTAAAATTAAGTCACCTGAATTGTTTTTCTCACACAGTAGATATTTACACTCATAAGTGCAAACGTAATGAAATTGCTATTTTAGTATGTTTTCAGATATCTTTGAAGGAAAAGGAAGTAATGTTGTATTTTACTTATATTTTTCTGGTCTGCAAATACTTAAAGGACAAAAGCTTCCTCTTCCAGAAGGTGTAGGTGAGAACTAGTAGTCAAGTAGTTAAACATTAAACATTGTGTGTGTGTGTGTGTGCTGTGGACTTCATCTCTCTTCTTTATAAAACTGTGCCCAGAATAGACATTGCCTTCAGTAGTCTGTGCTGTTCTTAGACTCTAGATTTTAATGTACTTGCATTAAAATCAGATGACCACTTTTTTTCAGACTACGTATATTTTAATAGGGGGCATCTTGTGTTTTAAATTTTTTTATAATAGATTGCATTTTGTAGTCATATGTAATAAGTTTACAGCTTTTTAAAATTATTGTTAAAGTGCCCCTATCATGGTATTTTAAAGTTTCCTAATGTTGTTGTAGAGTCTCCTACAACATGTTTACACGCATCAAATGTAAAAAAAAACTGTTCAATTTCCTCACAATATACATTTGCACATCATCACATTTTCCATGATTCTCAAAACGGCTCGTCAAGTGAATCAGTCTCTCTAAATCCCTCCTTTCCGTGAGTTTATCTGCTCTGATTGGCCAGACAGCTCAGTCTGTTGTGATTGGCCTACCCGTGTACAGCGCATCGAGAACAAAAACGCCCATTGCATAACACCGACAGCTCTGCGTGTCCTGAGGCTTCCTACACCGTAAACTAAACACAGTAACGAACAATGACGTTGATTTTACCATATTAATGCGAGCGCGAGTCCGGTGATGAAATATTAGAAGAACTAGTTATTCAACCTCCATCGCAAGGACGACTCGATAATAGTGGCCCATCAGCAGAAGTATTTCAGTTAGACAGTGATAATGAGAGTTAGCAGGAGACCTACACAATATAAAACTCAAAACTAAGTATTTTGAACACCATCTTTCAAGAGCAAGCGGTTTGTGAATCCTGCACTGAACTGAGATTTGAGAGGCAGTCGTCTATACTATAAAATAAAGGGAACACAGAAATAGTTTAGGATTATACTGCTGTGATATCTTGGTAAAGATGAATTTTAACCACTGATTCTTCACATGCTCATCCTTGGGGAGTGAAAAATAACTGGCTTTACCTTCCCATCATGCACAGCGCCGTCTTCTCGACATGATGCTGTCCAGTTCAGGAATCAGCTCCGGTTTGAGGTTTAAGTTTCCCTGCGAGTGCGCGCGCAATAACTGGGCCAATATGCTAATGTTTCTTATCTACGTCACTACGAAGCGGCTAATGACTCGTTTCAAAAACAATTCATTTCATAGACTCAGAGTCGACTCTCTCTTTTGAAAGACAATAACTTTATATACGGTGCACTTTCAGATATAAAACTTTGCAGGATGTTTTTATTCACTTAGAGCTTTATTACACACTACACGAACAGTCATTTTCAAAAATCCATGATAGGGGCCCTTTAAAATGATCTTCTACAATTTCAAGTCTTGTAACCTTTTTTTTTCTATAGTGCTTTATACAATACAGATTGTTTTGAAGCAGCTTTACAGTGATAAACGGGAAAATAATGATCAATGATGGAAACAGAATTCGATTCTACTGTAAAGCACCTCTAAAAAAAACAATAGTGTCATTGTTCAGCTGAAGTTAGTTTAGTCTTGATTCAGTTCAGTCCAATAACTGTAAAATTAATCAAATATGAAATGAGTTATTTTAAGTTATAAGCAGCTCTGCAGAAAAACAGGGATGTCATCGTCCAGCTCAGTTCAGTTCCCATCCATAGTTTCAGTGCAGTCAAATTGATTATATTGCTGAAGGTGTAAGTATTAGTATCATTATTGCAAACAGCCCTCTTTTAAAATTGCATGAAGTGGAAATTCAATAGATTTTTCAGCTTGTGGTTTAAATTGTGATTGAACAACAATATTACTTTCAGATATGCCAGAGTTTTCTATTTACACTCGTAGGGCCAGATTTACTAACAGCTTTCACCAGCTACTGTCAGAATTTCCTAAAGACACGCAGTGAAAAATTAGCACTGAAAAGGTGTGGACAGGGTTATTTTTGTGGCTGACCTTAATGCATATGCATTTATAGGAGTTTCCCCTTTAGACGCAAAATTTATGGGAGGAGAGAATTTAAAGTTTCCACGAAGTCAACTATTTTATCTTTTCAAAGCTCATCTTTGATCATCAAAATGGCATATTTAAAACTTTTCCTGTGAGGAAAAATGTATTTTTGCATTAAAATAGCTTCAATGTAACTTTACACCCTTCATTTAGTATACGCGGATTCATGAATGTGCAACTGAGCCCCGCCTCCACTCACTCATACAGGCTAGTCTACAAGTCGATGTATCAGAATATTAATGCGTTTCAAACTTTTATGTATCGCTCTCTACAACGTCGGACACATTACGGTAATTAATATGATTAGCCTTTTGCTTGACTATGTTATCAAACAGCTAATAATGTGTTGCTAATACTACTCAAACCATGTTACCGTTCTCCAGCTCAGAGTCAGACAGCAACCTTCTAACAATCAGTATCCTTACAAACGCTTAGAGCGTCAGTGAAGAAAGGCATATAGTTCATCATAACATCGTGAATGAAAATATACCGGGATAACCTTGCTTCTCTTGAGACTCCCCTGCTTCGCAGCAGTTAATGATATGCTAAAGCCCGCCCACACGTTGACCTGATTGGTTACAACGTAGTTTGTGATGTAAGAAACACCTGCGATTTCAAAGCGCATTTTTGAGATTCTATTTTTCACTGCAGGTTTAAGGAGAAAATACTCAGAAATGGTGTTGACTTATGAATTTGAACATGGTTGTTCTTAAAGCATATTAAAAACACCACATAGATAGACAACATTAAAAACTTGATTTTCACAAAGGTGATTTACTAAGGTTTGCGCCAGACAATTTACTAGTATAGTAAAGTATACTATACTAGTATAGATTGTGTTGGTCATTATGGAAATGATCCGGCTGCGTCTGTGTTCTTTAATTTGTGTGTCGTCAGTAGATCATACGCTGAACTTTCCACTCCCATCTGCGCTTTTATGGGATTGCGCTCTCACACTAATTTGCCCAGTTTAGTAAATCTGGCCCTTTGTGAATTAGTTCAACCTTTTACCATGGTAACCATAGTTTTCATTAAAATACCGTATATTGTTAAAAATTAGTAATAACTGTCATCAAAAAAATACATAGAAATTGGGAAAAGATTTACACTGCTGGAAAGAGATCCCATCTGAGTTTATGAGCAGTAACAATATCTATATTAACTACAGGAGCAAACTGTGGTTACCATGAAAATATTTGCACAAGGAGCTGCTGCTGTTGATCCAGGTCTGCTCTAATTATTTTCTATATGCTTTTGCATTTTTCAGTTTATATATGTGTAAATATTGAAATAAGCTATTGAATAATGTGTCACTGGGGTTAATGTGAATAAAGTGGTTTCTGGGAAGGAGGGGTGAGACGCTTCTACTAAATCATTAGATAAAAAAAATGTGGTCACTCTAATATAAAAATTTATTTTAGATCTTTTCAAAAGTAATGTCAAATTGCAATATATTTATTGAAGTTTATATAAACAGCACTGTTCTGTTAAATTAAAAGAGAAAAAAAAAGTATGATTGGTAGGAAACCGGTTACAATTTGAACGTTAAAATGTATAGACATTTTAAGAAGGATATCAAGCACTCATTGACAGTGTGTTGACTGTCTTGGGTGGTTGAGCTTCAGAAAATCAATAATGAGATGGCTTTGAATGGATTTTTTGACAGTTACAAATTTAAAAAATAAAAAGGCGAGAATAAAGAACCCTAAACTCTAACACAAAGAAACATTTTTAAAGTAAAACTTTTTTCAGCATGATATGGTTCTAAATAGAACTTACTATGTTTAAAGAACCTTTGAAAATGTTTTTTTTTTTTCTTTTTCATAGTGTGTTTGAGTAATGTGTCATCAGTAGAGCCTGACAATAGCAACGCCAAGGTTATTGGTTTGATTCCCAGGGAATGCATACTTTGAATGCAATGCAGGTCGCTTTGGATAAAAAGCATCTGCCAAATACATAAATGAAAATTCAAATAACATCCCATTGTTTTTCTGAGTAATACTTTACTTTTGAATTGATGTGACTGACTAGGTAAGATATTCAGGGTTCCAGCAGTCTTGCTAAAACATGTAAAGATTTGTGTAAGAGGACAACATCATTTTAGTGTGTCTGCTTTGGTGGGTTCTTGATGAATAAGCATATGAATATTACTCTTCTCGTATCTCAGACTCACAGTTGCTGAAGTGCAGCCACACTAATTGTAATAACTGTGTTTCTCCAACTACTGCAGGGAAAGGGAAAAGACGCGGAGAGAATCTGAAATTGGAAAACGAACCTCAGGAGGTACTCACTGCTGTTAAACATTTGGGGTTGATAAGAGTTTTTAAAAACGTTTTTTTAAAGAAGTCTTTTCTGTTCTCCAAGGCTGTATTTATTTGATCAAAAATATATTAAACAGTAATATTATGAATTATTATTATTACAATTTGAATTTACTCTTTTCTAATTGAATATAAGTTAAAATGGAATTTATTCCTGTCATCAAAGCTGATTTTTCAGCATCATTACTCCAGTATTCAGTGTCACATGATCCTTCAGAAATCATTCTAATATGATGATTTGCTGTTCAAGAAACATTTATTATCAATTTTTAAACGGGTGTGCTGCTTAGTTCAAAAGAACTGCATTAATTTGAAATTGAAATAATTTGTAATATTGTCAATGTCTTTACTGTCAATGTAATGTGTTCTTGCTGAATAAAAGCATTAATGTCCTTTTTAAAAATATGCACTTTTAAACTGTTTTGTAAGTCTGCTTGACAATTACCATGTGATTAATACTTCAATGTTTTGACTGAATTAAAAATGTATTGTGTAATACATTTCATCTATTAATTAATCATTTGACACCTTCCAATATCTCATGATGTAATCTGTGAGCTATTTGCAAGATAATTTTAATGTTCAGTCAGCTGGAAACAACATGGTAATCTTGGAGATGTTTTGTTCTCTGTGCAGTCTGAATCCGAAATGGCTCTCGACGCTGAGTTCCTAGATGTTTATAAGAACTGTAATGGCGTGATCATGATGTTTGACATCACCAAACAGTGGTAAGGAATCTGCCATTCCTTCCTTTTTTCCCCACATTCACTCTCTCCAAACCCCACATTCATTCTCCTTCACCCTCTCCTGTCCCTCCACCACTCCGTTCCTGCCCCTGCCGCCCCTCTTTTGGGTCTGACAGCTATCGGTGGTCAGGATCAGGTGCAGGAACTGGGCGTTGGGTTGCAGCGGGTCATTGAGCGTCTCTTTCACAGTAAAGTTGAGGCCACTGTCAGGAACAAAGAATGCAATGAAACCAATACCTACAGCTCAGTGTCTCTGGACTCTCTTTCCTCATTGGATCTGCCTTACATTCTGATATTGGGTCTTTACTTTTTGACCCAAGCACACCATCACAGGTGCCCGTTGTTTGCAAACCTATGGGCTCTGCTTTATTGATAGGGCTGAATAATATTGGGAATAGTGTGACCAGCAGGTACTTTTTGGTGTTTAGACCAACATTAAATCAGTGCCCCATTCTTTGTGGATTGCATAACAAGATCTAACATATTTAAGATCTGATTCCTCGCTGTCTGATTCGGTTCTTTAAATATCCCTGCAATGCATATACTAGGGCTGGGGTAAACGATTATTAATTAAACGATTAGTCTGGCCATTATTTTATCGATTAGTCGACTAATCTAGTGTTATGCATTTGTAACATTTCAAAAAGTTTTATATTTGAAAATCAACAAACAACAAATAAAACAAGCAGCTCTATGCACTTTTTAAAGCAAGCTTATATTCTGTGGCATTTACTTGCTTATAATGACTGTCCTCAATAGCAACGCATAATAACACAGCGCATCCGTGTATCACATGCTCTCATACATTCATTCAAAATTTCAAATACAACTTGCCGTCTTGACTCGTGCGTCTCCATTTTGATTGTATTGAAAATTAAATCAGAGATGATTTATTGTTTCCGGAGTTTGATCATATTGTGATCATCTTGTCTGGATGAGTTTTGTATGCTGTACAAAATGAATTTAACAGGTAAGATTTAAAACATTAATCTCAATTCAATATGTCCCCGTAATTATGTGGTAAAAATCGGTATAATAAGTGTAAGTTACAATAAATATATACATTATTATCTCTAAAATGTCACTCTTAATCGTCTTGTTTGAACGTGTTCATTCGTCTTTGGCTCAAATCCACTTGCTGCGAACTTTTCTTCGCGGAAGCTTCATGTTTAACGTTATATCAAGTGAGTGAGATAAAATATTTCAACTCAAAATAACATTTTGTGCCCAATTATTTCCCAGACGTAGTTTTGGTATTGAGTTTGAAGTTAATTGCCTTGCATTCGCTGCTATACAACAACAGTCGGTGATGGTCACTCAAGACGATCGGCAGATTTGAGTGTTTCTATTGCAACGACAGTTTTTGAGCATGTTCTGCAAACAGGGTGACCATCCTCGATTAAGTTTCCCTCAGGACTTTTGTAAAAACCAAAATATGACCAGACAGATTTGGTCCTCTTAAAAGGCTGAAAAATTTCCCGAGCACGGTCACTGCTTGCACCATTCCTTTTTTTACTGTCTATGGTGGCAAGCTGTACCTCCGGGAACAATGAAATAAAAAAATAAAAAAAATAAAGAAAGAAGTGTCGACGGAAAAATATGACGTCGACGAAATTTTTACGTCGATTCGTCGACGTCATCGACGCGCCGCTACAGGCTAGCATATACAATTCAAATATGCGTGATTGGAATAACTGAGTTGTTGAGAGAATTGTTCATTCTTGTGTTGATTGGAAAGAGCACTTTCTTTATTGTGACTATTTTCCACATTTTCAAATAATAATAGTGTTAAAATTGATTATATATGATATTGAAAATGTATTTAAATAGAAGTTACTATATATACAGCTCACTAAATGTATGTCGGCTATGATCATCTTGATTTTTCTTAAGCTTCATGGTCCATGTTTAATCCGAATCTCTTGCCAGGTAAATGGTCAAATAACCTTGGTTATTTTTCTATTTATGCTGCTCTCAGGCCGTTATAGAGCAACACACACAATGTTTTTATTGCTTTGCTTTTCCATGCTGCTTGCTCATAAGATCCTGGCATTTCACTATGCTTTTTTTTCCCCAACATATATGTGGGTGGTATGAAGTCCGGGAGTGGTGGCCAATACTGCAAATAAGATATTTTGATGAATCGGTTCAAAAAATATCTTAAACTGTACTGAATGTTAAAACTCACATGTTTAGATTATGATGTATAAAATTGTGCAATACACAAGAAAATCACATCAATGTATGTTTCGTATGAATCACAGACTCTGTCTTTACTGCAGGACGTTCAACTACATCCTTAGGGAGTTACCAAAAGTGCCAACACACGTCCCAGTGTGTGTCCTGGGTAACCAGCGGGACATGGGCGAGCACAGGGTCATCTTACCCGATGACATCAGAGATTTTATCAACAGTCTGAACAGGTGAGCAGATAAGATTAAAGGCGGCATGAAACGGAAGTTGTGATAGTCTTTTGTTTCCTATTGTGTCGTATATCAGGGTGAAACGGCTTCTCAAACAAGAAAAACTGTAGGGCGGAACTTGATTTTGTCCACTGGGATTGATCAGATGGTTGTGGTTTGCTATTGGTGGATCTCATGTGAGTGACAGGTTGTCCCGTCTTTAGAAAAGAGAAGAGATGTCTCTGCATGAGGGAGGGGGAAGTTATTTTGATTAAGGTCCAATCCGTCATCTGGGAAATGCTAACTTAAAGAGGCTATATGCGTTTTTCTGAAATTTAAACTCGCGACTGACACCTGTGGCCAAAAAACAGAACTGCTCTTCCTTTCTGCTCGCTCTCGCAGTGCGCTCGTACGTGCACACTTCACAAGTCATCTGCTGCAAGGAGGTCAACATCATGTTTACAGAGGTAAGAACAGTCAAATACATATATTCCATTGCACTGCTGGCGAGTGTAGGCTACTTGCTGACTAGCGGTGGTGGCAGAGTGATCTGAAACGTTTAACATGAACGCGCTCGACATCACATCCGCAGACAGCGCGGGAAAAATCCGACCCGACAGAAAATAGGAAAAATAGGATACAGGCTTATAGGTGCACCCACTGTGAGCGGACAAGGTGTCAGTATGCTCACCAGGAGATGTTTGAGTCATAAATGGTAAAATAAAAAGGCTATTGTTACGTTTATTTTGGGGAAAAAGCTGCATATAGCCCCTTTAATAAGGATGTGCATGGATAAATCATTTATAATACTTGCAATTTTCCATAAAATTTTTTTTTTATCAATTTTGATTTCATGGTGATGATAACCCTCAAAACTAGAGGCCGGATTCACAAAAAGAAAGTTAGGAAAACTTTTCTTCAAAGCCCATCTTTTTGCCCTGCATAGATTACTGTAGATCTGTAGCGCTCAGACTTTTAAAAAAAATCAGCTTGACGGGGGTTAATCACTCAGTGCAGTTTTTTAATGTGCTGTGTCAAGTTAAAAACAGTTGTTTTAAAAGAGTCTGTCCCAAGAATTAGTGGTCTTTTCCATTCATTTCATTTGCACTCTGTCTTTCCTGCACTCTCTAGAGTGAATGCATCCCGTATCTGTGTGCTGCCGCGCTAGTTCTAGCTAAAGTGAGCGCATCATATATATATATATATATTAGGGCTGTCAATCGATTAACATTTTTAATCTAATTAATTACATACTCTGTGATTAATTAATCTAAATTAATCGCATACATAATTTTATTAGGTTTAGTGACAACATGTTACAATGTTTACATGGTACAATTTCTGGTAAGCTACGTTTTTTAATTATTGCTTGACACAAATTTCACGATTTCAATTAAATTCTTGTGATTTGATTCAATATTGACTCATTTGGATAAATATTAGGTACACAAGATCGGTGTTAATTTTTCTCAAGAAAAAAAATCTCACCCAATGCTGTAAACATACAGAGAGCCTATCAGGTGTATGGTTAAAAATAACTCAAATTAAATATAATGCGTTTTTTATTATAAATAACAACAACTTTTTTTAATGATATAAGTAAAACATGTAATGCATATGTAATATAGTAGGCTAACTAACGAAGCCTACTATATCGTCATGAAATGGCTTTCCTGAGGTAAATGTTTTGTGACAATTGTTCTCCAGCTGTTTTATTGACCTCTTTTCGCGGTTGAAAAACACTGATTGATCGAGGAATATAGATTTCGGTAAATTGTACGTATCTTTCAACATTGTTAATTCGTGTTTATTTAGGCTACTATTAGCTAGTAGAGATGATCGGTTCACGTGCCGCTAGGGATCTGTCATGTCACATTTACAAGCACCAAAACGGTATTTATTGTTTGAATTTCGTAATAAAATTGACAGAATCTTAGAGCCGAGATTTTTTTTAAATATCATCTAACGTACGTGCTCTGTCTTGTCTGTCGTCGGTCTCTGTGTCCTCTTTGGTGCGCGATTTTTCTGTGCGTGAGAAAATAGTTGTGTGGCACGCACTCACTCACTCACACACACACACACGCTTTCTCTCAGACACACACACTCACTTGCTAAATTTGCGTTTCAGTGTTTGAAGATGACTCTACTAGAATGGTATCACGTGACGTGCTATCGTCGAACATCCGGATTAATGTTACTGGATGCTTTGCATTGATGTGGTACTTTAGAGTTGACGAACTCCGGTGATATGCAAATTCCTTGCAGACGACTTTATTTTTATCAACACTTCCATCAGGCTGTTTGTTAGTAAATGTTCCAATCAATGATCCAGGCAGCGCGTTCTTGTCTCCCACTTTCATTTTACAGTCAAATGGTGGCTTGAATGGCTCCGGGTCAACGGTCAATACGGAATGGATTAATCTGCGTTATTTTTTTTAACGCGTAATTTTTTCTCAGATTAATTAATCGAAATTAACGCGTTATTTTGACAGCCCTAATATATATATATATATATATATATATATAAAAGAGTATTCGTCCACATTCCTGGTACTAGTAGTAATATGTATTATATTTTACTCGTGTTATGTTGAAATTAATCTTTAAAACAACCCAATAAATTCGTTAATCATCACCTTTGGGGATTTAAGACAGGTGGGGGGTTATCCTAACTTTAAGAAATGATTTACAATTATTTTTAAGAATATTCTTTCCAGGAATATGAGTACTTCTTAAATGTTGTTTCAAGAACATTCTTCAGAAAATTTTGGGAATACAAAATCTTTTTTTTTTTCTTAAGTTACAGATAATTTACAGATAAGACTATTTTCATTACTACTGGAGCTGCCAGTTTGCTAAGTTTCGGCAAGCACAAACTATGCAAAAGCATCAACCCTTCTGATGCACTCAGTGTCCGAATTAACTCACTTTTCATTCACTCCCTCAAGTGAACTATATTAGTGGTCCGGAGTAATGTAGTGAGTGGTGAATGAGGGTATAGTGAGCAGTTTCGGACACAGCCCCAGACTAGGTGAGATAAGCAGGTTTGATATAAACTTTGCTGGACAGTGGACAAGGTTGAAGACCTGAGGTTTATTTAAATCTAATGTCAAATGAATCGAATTCATAAAACTTTAACATTAATAATTTATTAAAACAGTTGTAATCAAATAAAGGCATAAAACATGAACAATTTAATAAATCTTTTAAAATGTATTCAAATGAAAATGTTACAATTCCTTTTATTTTTTAAGTGCTGCATTAAAGACAGTGAATGCATGTCTTTTAATGCC
Source organism: Semotilus atromaculatus (assembly GCA_031834385.1). Classification (NCBI taxonomy): domain Eukaryota; kingdom Metazoa; phylum Chordata; class Actinopteri; order Cypriniformes; family Leuciscidae; genus Semotilus; species Semotilus atromaculatus. The sequence goes on from JAULUF010000035.1 coordinate 28,066,161, forward strand.
TTTTAACCTACATAAAAACGTACATACTGACAACAGTTTATTTTATTTTATTATTTTAAAGTAAAAAATGTCTCCAAATATACAATGCAAAGCTCTTATGAATAATGTATGTGTCACTTATCAGCCAACTTTCCCCTAATCCCATAATCCTTTTTCATTTTAGACCTCCGGGCTCCTCCTACATCCACTATGCCGAGTCTTCCATGAAAAACGGCTTTGGTCTCAAATACCTCCACCGCTTCTTCAACATCCCATTCCTGCAGCTGCAGGTCAGAGGAAACTCTCAAAGTCATGTTTGCTCTCAGGTCAACGTTTAGATAGTTTTAGCGTCATTTCAAGTGGAATCTTCACATATCTTACATGGGGATTTGAGTTCATCCGTATGTTTTGGTGATATAAGAGTTTGTGGATTACGGCAAGGGCTCTTGATGCTGATCCTGGAGATCTGCCTTCCTGCTCTGACAGATCTTCTGTAGTTTTCAGGGCTTCGTCCTAGTTTGCATCCATTCTAAAAAGTATGCAAGCAAAAAATAAGTGTGTGCTAAATCATAGTGCATTGAAAATAGTATGCTAAAAGATGAGAATTCACTTAATTTTTTGCAGTAGCGCTAAAATGGGTCTGTCTTTGTCAGGAAGTGAAAACGAGAGAAATATAAAATTGCTCAATTCATGCATTTGATTCTGAGCAAAATCACTTGAATGCACAATTGCACATGGTCATATTTATGATTCACGGGAAACCTGGGTAAATCGGGCAATTCTATAGTGGAAATTTCCATTTTAAATATGTATTTTTTTAGATACGCATGACTGATAACATTTTTTAGCTACTGAAATACATCAATGTTTTTTATTTATAATTTAATCAATTCAATATATTTGAATCACTGCTAATTAGCTTTTATATTTTTCGTTTTCATTTTAATATAAATTTTAGTTATTTTGTTGATTTTTGTTAGTTTTAGGGAATTTTAATATTTCTATTTTAGTTTTATTTCAGTTTTAGTACCTCAGTACTTTAATTTTAGTACTTCAACTAAAACTTATTTTATTTCAGTTAGTTGCCAAGACAACACTTCTAAATTTAATTTGTTTTAAGTAAAAATTTTTTTATATAATATTAATAGTTTAATTTTAATTATTTTTCAGCTCTATTTCAATGACTTAATTTTTGTTTTTTTTTATGATTATAGTTTTAGTTAACAGTAACACCACGGATATTGAAAAATCATGTAAATGAATTGGTCAAAAGTTGTGGGAAGTGTGAACCCTACAGTAGGACCTTCTCTAGTGCACTCAGTAGGCAGCTGTAGATTTGAGTCCCCTGCTTTGTTGCCCAACATATTTAGTCTTCCAGTCAAGTTAGGACTAACATTAGCAGTAGGATTAAAGGGTTCCTATTATGCTTTTTTACATTTTCAACTTTCTTTAATGTGTAATGTTTGAGAATGAAAAAGGCCTGCAAAGTTACTTGGCACAAATTCCACTATTCTCTATTTCAGTGTCACTGTTTCTGAACTCTCTGAAACTCCATTGAAGTCTTGAGTTTTCTTCTGTGAATGAACACGTCACAATATTCCTCATTTAAATAATTCCCGCCCAAGGCATACACAAAATAAAGGAGCGGGGCCTGGTTGAGTTAGTTAGTAATGTGTTGAAACTGGCGGTTATGGGAAGGGACGGGAGATTTCTCAAACACGCTCTGAGCAGTTGACCAATCACAACACACTGGTCCAGCCGACCAATCAGAGAACACTGTGCTTTTCAGAAGGAGGGGCTTCATAGAGACAGTGTTACTGACAGACTGGGAAGAGAGGAGCTGCAACAATGGAGAATATGGGGAAAATAATGTGTTTTTTGACCATTTAAAGCATGAAAACCTGTTCTAGTAGAGCCCAAAAACAAAATCAGGACTTTGTAAAAAGGCATTATAGGTCCCCTTTAAAGTTGTCCCTTAATATGCATTCTTGTTGTATGTCTCTTGAGTCTGGCTGAATGACATTAATTAATTAGGAATGTTGAAATTAGCCTGGGGATCAATGGCGACCGCTGTGTCTTATGTGTCGGCCTCTCTTCCTAAGGTTACTCCAGAGTAAGTAGGTTGGCGGACTGGTTTCAGTTTAATGTATTTTATTGATCTTGTTAGAGAAATTAACTTCTGTTCAATTATCCAGCTCAGCATAGATTGATTAAAAAAACTCAAGAGACACGCAAAATCATATTACAGATGCAACCACTATAGATCATAAACGTTATATCAGATTCTGTATATGGATGGGTTTCATTGGGTTCTGGATCCTGGTCTGGTTACTTAAGTCTGTTTATAATTAGTTTGTCTGTTGGACACTGTTGACCTTCCCGTTATACACAAGTCTTTATTATCTGCGAATATTGCTGACAGTTGAACAACTTATATCTGTAAAGGTGCTGCAAATCCCGCTGCTCAGAATCAGTCCGTCAAGCACAGCGTGTCAAACTCATTAAACTTTCAGTCCTGTGCCTAGATCTGTTTTCCTCTCCTTGCTATCTTTTTCAGTGTTAGTTTAAAGGCCACTTCTAACTTCCTTGACTCTGAACAAACTTCTAACCCCAAGTATCAGTTCGGTCAGAAACCGGTTATTGGTTAGTGCATGTTTTTCAGTTGAGCTGTGGTGCTCATGCAAGAGGTTTGTGTCTCTCTACCCATTCATTTCCAGTCCTCCTCCTAATTTAGAAATAATAAAGCAGGACAGTGCTTACTTGAGAGAAAATTAGGTCACTGTTGATGTCCTGTGGGTTTACAGTATGTTGGATGTGGTGTTTTTGTGTTTGCAGAGGGAGACTCTGTTACGACAACTGGAGACAAATCAGCTTGACATCGATGCCACGCTAGAAGAACTCAGTGTTCAGCAGGAGACGGAGGACCAGAACTATGACATGTGAGTGTGCACCTCAGGCACACACAGACATTATGCATATATATATATATATATATATATATATATATATATATATATATATATATATATACAGTAGTCAACATTTGAAGAGGACAACTTTGATGAACTTTTTTGATCCAAAGACAAGAACGGTATTGTTCAAAATTCATGTATATCTTTGATGAAAGGTTTTGATCCACTTCAAATGTTGACTACTGTAGTTCATGTGCATTTGGTAACGCACTGTGTGCTAGGTAACCTTTACACATTAGCATAATTTTTAACATAATTTAGTGAACAGATATCTATGGAGCCACTAAGTTGACATGGTGGGGGGAAAATATATTAGGTGGGAGGGAAAATATTAAGTCAATGTTTTTGTGTTCTCTCGCAAATTTTGCGTACGTTCCCCCGAGAAATTTTGCGTTCGTTTGCAAAACGTTTGTTTTCCTTGCAAAGTTTCTCAGGTGAATGCAAAACATTGGTGAGAGAATGCAATCGTCCCATCTCATTTTTTTTTTTTACCTACACCATGTCCCAAATTCCAAAGAAATGTACAGTATTAAAGGCCCGTTCACACCAAGCACGATAACTATAAAGATAACGATAAAGATTACTATATATGCGTCCACACCAACGACCGATAACGGTCTTTTTATTCTAAGCACGCGCGCGCCCGCGCTGCGGCTTCAAAGTAGCGAAAATGGATGCGCGAGACCTTTAAATTAGAATGGATTCTGATTGGCTGTCAGTGTTTTATCGTTGGACAGCTGGAAAAAAATCGTTCTGAAAGTGATCCCAACGATATCGTTCCTCATATCTTTATCGTTATAGTTGTGGTGTGAACTCTGTTATTCTATAATATGGAGAACGATTTTTAGAATTATATCTTTACCGTTATCTTTATAGTTATCGTGCTTGGTGTGAACGGGCCTTTAACCAGTATCCTCCAAAATAAATATTTTGGCATGTTAAAACCTAAGACTTCTAAATATATGTATTGTTACATTGTATTCTTAAATAAAATGATCATAGTTATCAAATATTCTGAATTTTATTTTACACTACAATTGTAATTTACACCAGAAATATATTTCAGATAATAATAAGATAATAGAATTAATAATAATGGTAATATTTGTAAAAAAAAAAATATTATTAATCACAGTGACAAAAATAATACCAATAATAATTTATATAATTATTGTTGTTACATTATTATCAATATCATAGTGTGTATATAGTTATAATAGAAAATATTATTACTGTGTTGATAAATTATTACAATATTAACAATGTCACACAGGTTCAGAGTTAAGCAAACCAAAAGTCCCACTATGGCCAAGAGCCAACCACTAAGACATGAATGCCACCTGACCAACATTTTTACAAATTTGACTGCTGTTTTGGCAGATTTCTTGAGATGATGGAGGCACGCAAAGCTTATGGATCTCCAGCGCCCTCTAATGGCCAGAGCCCGTCCTCAGGGTCCCAGTCCCCTGTGGTGCTGCCCGGTGCCGCCTCTCCCAGTAACTCCAGCCCCAGTACACCACAGGCTCCTGTCCCTATCCAGACCCAATCCGCCCCGCCACCACCTCCATCTATACCACACCCTCCTGTCCAAAACACAGCCGCCCATGCTCCCCAAACACCATCTCAAAGCCTGGAGCCTTCGCCCGCAGCAACAGTACCCGCATCTACCCAACCCGCACCTCCTCATGCCCAGAAACGAGGCTTCATGTCACGTCTGTTCGGTTCGTCTGCTGCAGAGACTTCACCAGACAGACCAGGTCAGTACAAAACGTCAGAGGAGTCTGTTTTAGTGGTCTGTTGCCAGTTATGTCTCGGCTCCCAAAGATTTTTCTTTTAAGAATGAGGCTTTTCTGTAGTACAGATAAGCTCTGTTCTGTAATCCGTCTTGTCGCTCACTTCCTGCATACACACACACACACACACACGCACACACACACACACACACACACACAGAACAAAAATAATCATGGCATAGTTTATTATTTTTTGCATTTAGTTTTTTAAATAATCATATTTTCTAAATGTATTTATTCAAATTGCTTAGCATTAGAATAAGTCTGTTAATTGTGCAAACAATTAAACGTAATCAGTTTTAAAGTCATTGAATTTAATTATGGATAGTTCAAGCAAGATCCAATTATTAGTTTGTTAAACTAATGTGCGTTTTATATGCCCAAATAAATGAAAGTTTTATGTAATTACGTAAATCTTAAGTGTAGGCCTATATATTTTTCTGTGTAGGCAGTTTCCAAACTGAAAAAAGAGTGTTGTTTGTGTCTGATTTGAAACGCTCTACATGGGCAACTCTGCATCACACAAATAAAAACACTTGATATGATATAATAATAATAATAATTCCTTACATTTATATAGCGCTTTTCTCGGCACTATATACTCCAATATTGGGTGGGATACACCAGCGTTTTTTTTCAGTAATGAATAAAATGCAAGTATATTAATTCTCAGCATTTTTCTTAACTAAATAAAATGTTGAATAACGTTGCTACCTACCTTATCACCAGTGAGTCTATATGCCTCCAAAATGCTGTCTTTTTTAAAAAAAAGTTTTTTTAATAGGTCTTTAGACTACAGTTAGAATATTTACTCTCACAGACTTATAAAAGTTGATGCAAGTAGCTAGTAAGTTGCTTTGTATGAAAAGGTCTGTTTACATTCAAAATGTACTTCAAAGGCCTTTACAACATTTAACTTGCACTGTTTCCCTAGTGTGTTTTCAGATCTGAGTGTGTGTGTGTGTAGGTTTGCTAATGTGAATGTATAAACTGTACTAAAGAGGGGCAGTCGTTCAGGGACTACATTCATTGCCTTATATACTGAATACCAATGAGACATTATCAGGCAACACTGTACCCGCCGCTGCACAGTCATTACAGAGAGCGGTGGACTGACAAACACACGCGCAGCTCTGCACCAGTGCATCTGCTGCTGCATTGCAGATCCTGGGGGATGGGGCCCATCAACACATACACAGAAAGTGTGTCAAATGGCTCCATATAAATATCATTTGCAAATATTTGCTCTCTTAAGTTTGTGTTTTTGCTCATTTTCACAAAAGTGCCCTTTTGTTCTGTGGAATGCTTGATCCAATTTGACAAATGTCTAAATGGTATGAAAGGTATGGCATGGTATGAAAAGTTGAAGATATCATAAATAATAATTTATCATTAGTTCAGCATTCAAGATGGTCCTGAATTTAGTAATTCCTTTTGGATATTTTCCTTTTTTAGGACCTTTTAAAAGCTCCTTTTTTCAACAACATGCTTACAGAGAGTTTCTAATCACAGGATTGTGCTAAGTATTGTTATAAAGCACAGTTCCTTCATCTGTGACAGTACAAATACTTGTTGTGTCTTCATTGCTGCCATCATCTGTCCGCAGCTAAATAAAATGGACCGAAAATTGCCTGTCGAATATTAGCCTATAGGTTGTATTTTTTTAACAGAATGAACATATTTGGGAGTGAAATCTGAAAGGTGAATATGGATTATTGTGTGAAATGTTTTGAATTGAAATATTCACAGCTTGAAAATATACACCGATGTTGAATTACAGCCCTAAAAAAAAAAAAAAAAATCAAGTAGTGCAATTCAACAAGCTTTTTTGTTTCAAAAACATTTGTCATTATTTTACTTCCATAGAAATGTGACAAAAAAATGGACGATGCAAAATATGTTAATGGTTTTAAAAATATCCTTTATTTTATGCATTTTTCTTTTGATGCTTGATGTGTAACGACAGATTTACCTAATTTAATTTGTTCAGAATAATTATAATAAATGATAATACAAATTTAATAGAATTTCATAACAAGAAAATTCTGTAATTCTATAAAAGTAAAATATGTTTCTGGTGCATTCTTGCATGTTATTAATAAGAATGAGATTTTATTTTTTATTTTTATTTTTTTTGAATGAGAATTTGGGGGAAGGGGTCTGATTATCACCAATGCAAAATTTCCTAATCCCTAAAAAAGGTCCAGTCACATTTATGTAGCGCTTTACACAATACTGTTTTTTTGTTTTGTTTTGTTTTTTGTTATTTACAAAATAGCTTAATATTAATAAACAAGAAAATAGAAGCAAACCAAAATTCTAAAATGGACAAATATGTTTCAGTTGTAAATATGCTATACAGGTGAAACTCGAAAAATTTGAACATTGTGCGAAAGTTATAATTTTGATGATTATGGCTTACAGCTTATGAAACCCCAAATTCTAAAACTCAGAAAATTTGTATATTACATGAAATCAATAAAAAAAAAGTATTTTAAATACAGAAGTGTCGGCCCTCTGAAAAGGATAATCATGCATATGTATATAGTTATATATACTAAATATATTAGTTTCACCTTTTAAATTGAAATACATGAACTTTTGCATGATATGAACATTTTTCGAGTTTCACCTGTAAATATCGGATCCACAATCTGACTTGTGATGCAGCCTGGAATCATAAACACACTGTGTTGGCTTGTTTGGTGTTCCTCCCAAGGTTTTTTCTCTATTCTGTCACCTGATGGAGTTTGGGTTCTTTGCCAGTCACCTCTTGCTTGCTTAGTTGGGGACACAATATTCAGCAATATTAATGATCTGACTGCACTGACACTATTATCATAATAGTATTATGAGAACTGAACTGAGCTGGATGATGACATCACTGTTTTCTACAGAGCTGCTCCTTTTTTTCATGTTCCTTTTTGAACTTTACACCGTTATTGAACAGAACTGAATCAACAACTGCACTGAACTAAACACTGAACTCAGCTAAACAATGCTGCTTTATTCTATAATTGAATTATTTTTGCATCATTGAATCATTATTTTCCTGTTATCACTGTAAAGCTGCTTTGAAACAATCTGTATTGTATAAAGCACTATAGAAATAAAGCTGACTTGCCTTGATTCTTTGCAACTGTGCAACATAATTCGTGCACATTACCATTCCAAATTATTGCATACATTAATTTTAACCCAATATGGTATTTTATTTTCATCAGAAACTACAGGTTCTGAAGGCCCGAAGCCCTCTGGAAATGTGCAGAGTGTGGATGAATTTGTACCGGAGGTTGGATTGGACCGGACCTTCCTGGAAGACGGTGGAACAGCAGTTAAATCAAAGAAAAAACCTCCAACATCAGCTCCTATTCTGGACAGTGATAGGTGAGCTGTCATAACACGTCCTTTATTGTTTCTAAAAATAATAATAATTCCATTAGCTTGTTTGAATATTACTGTTGTAATTTCAGCTGCTCATAAACATACTGGACAGGGTTTCATTTCAACTTGATTGTTCCATCTCAAAGTAATTTGGTTGTGGTAATGCTGTCAAAAAAACAAGTGATGTTTCAGAAATAAAGAAAGTTTGAGACACTTAAAAAAATATTAAGCATTGAAAATATTTATGCAAAGAGACATTGGTAGCACTTAATAAGCAATATATTTTATTTACAACATTAATGAGTTGTTAGTTCACAATGCATTAAGTAAATGTTAAAATTATTATTAACAATAATAAATTAATAAATGCTGGAGAAGTGTTCATTCTTTGTTCACTAACTAATTTATTTAATGTTGGAAAAGGAAATGTTATTGTAAAGTTACACAACCATATTTATTATAAGTAAGGACTGAGCCATTGATTGCAATAAGAGCAGAGACATTTGGGTTCAATTTTAGTCGCACGTTAAACTCATGATGACTTTTCCTGTGTTTTCCTCAGTGATGGAGAGGGCCGGGGAAATCCTCTGGTCTCCGGCTTCCAGGATGATTTAGATCCGGATGACCGAGCGCTGAGCCAGCCTGCCCTTAAAGCAGTGGTCCCAAGCGTGGGCGTCACACTCACGAGTGACGAAGAGGACGAAGATTCATCTCTACCCTCTTTTGCCCTGCACAAAGGAATCAGCTCAGGAACAAACTCAAAGGGGTAAAAAAAATGCATCTTACTTTTAATAGAAAGACATCAGTGGGATACAGACATGTTGAGACCTGACCAGAATTTCCAGAAGATTTGTTGTACGGTTTAAATTAATTTCCCTCACTGTTGATGAGCTTCCAAAATAGAAATTATTCCATTAGCAGAGAGACTTCTCTAATTTACTTTAATTAAAACACCCGTAATGAAGGCAAAACCAATTTTCATTTCTTGATAATATTATTTTTCAATTAATGTTACCGTGACAGTGATTTCTATAGATAGATTGGTAGACTGACAGATAGACATGGATGGATGGATGGATGGATGGATGAAAAAGATAGATGGATGGAGGGATGATATAGATGGATAGATAGTTGAATGGATGGATGGATGAAAAAAGGGATGGATGGATGGACGGACGGACAAAAAATATGGATGGATGGATGAAAAATATAGATGGATGGATTGATTGCATGGATGGAGGGATGAAATGCATGGATGGATGTTTGAAATACATGGATGGATGGATGAAATGAATGGATGGATTAAATACATACATGGATGGATGGATGGATTAAATACATGGATGGATGGATGAAACACATAGATGGATGGATTAAATACATGGATGGATGGAAGGATGGATGGATGGATTAAATACATGTATGGATTGGACGGAAGGACTGACATTTCCTGTAGAAACTAACATTTTATTTTCTCAGATCTTCAGTGAACTCCATCAAACATCTGCAAACCATGTCTAAGCCAGCCGAGAGACCCCAAAGCCTGAAAACAACAGCAGGACCTGCAGGTCTAAAGACAGGGGGCGCTGTAGAGCTGCACTCGGATTCAGACGCTCAGCACATGCTGTCATTTGCCATGGATGACCCTGATTTTGAGAGTGAAGAACTTGGCGTACACAAGATCAAGACGGTAGAGAACCATTTCTAGGTTCCTGGCCTGGCCTGTTATTCCACACTGAAATCAGTGTTATTTGAATGTAATTGATATCCTATTAGTTTTTAATATTTTTATTTAAAAAAAATTCTGTTTGCATTTTAAATTTGAATTTTAGTCATTTTGTTGTGTGTTTTTGTCATTTTTATTAATTTGTTGTAAATACAGTATGTCTATATATTTTTTTATTACGTTTAATTTATTTAGTTTTAGTTATTTTAGTACTTCAATTTTAACTTAAAAAAAAAAGAGAGAAATATTATCTCGGCAGCTAGCTGAATAATAATTTAAAAAAAATAATTAAATTATATTTCAAAATGAATTAACTATAATAACCCTGACTGAAATCCATCACAAATGTAAATCATCTAATGCATCTAAAGTCTAATAAATATAATTGATCTATTTTGCCACCACATAATTCCCACATAGCCACTCATATTTTATCCTTTGTCTGTTTTTCTTAGAGGGCACTATCTGCACTAGATGATTTATCTGACCGGTCGGATGATGGTTTTGTGTTAGCTGGACTCCAGGACCCCCCCAAACCTGTTGCCCCCTCATTGAAGACCCTCAATAGCGACATCGACCTCTTCGGCCTGGGATTTGAAGAGACGACACCTAGGAGTAAAGACAGCAGTGAAGATCAGGAAGGTAACGTTCAGTAAATGACCAATCACAAATAAAGGGAATTCACATCCTCACCATGCTCATTATTTTCAGCCAAAGTGGGCTTCATATGTATACAAGATCAGTAAGGATTAACATTATTTACTCAGGCATTGAAATCTGTCGTACTTGTTTCATTTTAAAGTGCTCCAATATGCCAATTTAAAGGTTCCTAATTTAGTTTTGAGGTCTCCTACCATAGGTTTACATTCATCCATGGTCAAAAAACAGTAAAATTTTCTCATCATATACATTGCAACATCAGCTCTTTTCTCACAGTGTCTGAAACGGTTCAGTAAAGGATTCAGTCTCTCTAAACCCCTCCGTATCAATTTGAGCCTGAGTCCTCATGGAAGCACATGCAAAGTGGATTTGCTTTCACAGCACAGAAAAAAGCGTCTTCTCTCAACCAATCTCTTCAGTTACAGCTAGAGTGTTTGAGGGCAGGTCAAAGTAGATAGAAGAACATAGGCTGGCATTATGCAAACTTGTTCGAGCAGGAGGTTGCTGACGACTCGTTTCAGGCAGTTGAGAATCGGTTCTTGCTTTTAGGAGATAATAACTTAATTTGTCATGCACTTATATCTTTGAAACTTTGCAGACCTTTTACATTCACAAACCTCTATATTACACACTACATGAAAGGTAATATCCCAAAAATCATAATGGGCCACTTTAATGTAAGTGACGATTTAATTGACATGTTATATAAAAACAGATTTCATGTAGTGGATCTTTAAAAACATTGATGCCCATTTCCCAGTTATATTAATGCAGGCAAAACTAAGAGTTTATGCTGTCAAAGAATGCTGCAAATCCATTTTTTTTTTTTTTTTTTATAATAATTTTTTTTATAAATGTCTGCAGTCTTAAACAACTGGGATAAAGGATGACTGTGCACATTTCCAAGTCTGTTTTATCTTGCAGATAATGAAAGCAGACACTCCATAAAGGACAAGAAAAAGAAGAAAAAGAAAAGCAAAGAGGTAAGATATGAAAAACTTGACTATATTAGCGATAGACAAATGTCAATTAGGGCAATTAAACTGACAATATTTTGCTATTTTGAGGTTGTGCGTCACTTCCAAAATCTTCCAACAGCTTGACAATGGATAATGTACTTTTTAATATATATATTTTTTATACGTATTTATTTTATGTATTTATATGGTGCTTTATACAATACAGATTGTTTCAAAGCAGCTTTAACAGTAATAAACAGGCTCAAAACTGCATCAGTGTTGCAATATTTTGCAGGTAGGAAACAATTAATGTGACTATACAGCAAATTCATTTGTTCTGTGTTCTCATTCTGTAAATACTGCTAAATCCATTTGTGGAGTTTAATTGTGCTTGATGTAAATATTAATTTAATGTTTAAAATTTATAATTGAACAACATTATATTGGACATCAGTCGGTATCAGCAATCAAAAAGCCTCCACTGGTCGATAACTCGCTCTTATTAAAACTTTCTCATGTGTTTCAGATTTTGTTGCTTGTGTATGAACTGCCTTTATTAGTGAAATTGAAGAAAAAATCTTGTTGTTGTTGTTCTAGGAGGATGAGAAGAGCAGCAAAAAACGACACAAAAACAAGAAAAAGGAAAAGGATGAAGCAGGAACAGTAGACGAGAAAGAAAAGAAGAAGAAGAAATCCTCAAGGCCCAAGAAAACTGTGGACGATCTTGAGGCCTTCCTGGCCGGTGGAGACGGACCAGGACACAGTGAGGGCGGACATTATGAAGAACTCTAGAGCTCCATCTAACCAATCAGGGTTTGACATCAACACCGTGTGACATCGCCAGGTCATTTTCCAATCCATTCCACCTGTTTTTCAGTGCCTAACCTTTTGATTTTTCACAGCGTTTTTGTTCTTTCAGCAGTGCAGCTTTACGTTGTGCTTTCTCAAATTGGTACATGGCACCGTTGTCCGCCTAACGCCGTTTTCCAAAGTGTATCAGTATTTTCAGACCTATGACTTTAGATGCATTTTTGGGGAAGGACAGAGGCAGATTTCCCCTGCTTCTTCAAACGATCCAGAGTTTATTCCGTTATTAACTGATTCCAGCAAAATGATGACGTTCTACAAAAACTTGGTCACTTTTAGCTGTATTGGTTTTGTTTTGCGTGTCTGTCAATGTGTGTGTGTGTGTATATATGTGTCCCTGAAAATTTTTGGCAACTCGGTGTGTGCTTGCATTTTAATTTAGAAAACTTATAGAGAGATTAATCAGATTTTCCGTTCAAATCTGCACAGCAGTAGTAGGCCACATATTGGGCCTCAATACACGAGCAACACTAATTTCTGTGTAAATCTTTTGAAAACTGATTATTTTCTCAGTTCGTTCTGCTCATGCATCATGAGCCCTGATATCTTGTGGCGTTCATTGTCTTCCAGACGATGCATCATATATCAGATCCTCAAATAATCAGTCGGTATCTATTAATTGATAACAAAATCTGCTTTTGCCATCAGTTTCTTTAATTACTGCCTTAAATTGTTTTACACTTAATATAATGAAAGCCTTTTTAGAGCAATCCTATAAAGTGAATTAATGGCTGAGGCTCTGACACACTGCTAACATAGACAGAATTACTGCCAGCTGGAGAGACACTCTCTTTCCGAAATCAAAATCATGTTTGCATTTAGATATATGATATAATCACATCAAGTTGGTCAGATTGTCTTTTTGATTTTGCTTTATATTTATGCATTTACTAAACCAGTATTACTATTCTAATAATGTGTTTTAAGTTTCATAATCATAGTTTCTGATTCTGGTCAAAACTCTTCCTCCTCTTCCTCTTCTGTCCTGTCTGGTAAATGTATCCGTTTCCTTTACTGAATATCTTTATTTTTGTTATGGCCTGTGTACTCGTTAGAAGTTGTGTACCCAGTGTTTGGCTGCCCGTGCATAGAAATGTGTACGTTTTAGCAACAGCCCTGTTTAAATGATTCGAATGCAACCAAACAGAACTGATCTAAAAAATTATCTAAATATTTTTCCCTCATATTTTTGCATGACTAGAGAAAATTACGTTTTAGTAAAAGTTCTAGAAAAACGGGCTGTACATGTAAATTTGTAAACTTCTTGGGCATATAATAGTGAAAGTAAAATCATATTTTGCGCACATATAAATGCACACATTTATACTTTATCACCTAAAATATTTTGGCTTCAAATTATCCAATAATTTTCTGATGAATGAGAGTTGTATTGACAAACAATTGTTTATTCATAATGGGCATCATTCATGAAGGCAGATTAGAATTGTTCTTACTTCAATTGTTGCATCAGATTGTGTGTCAAATAACCACATTTGTAAGAATGGTTTTATCAGCGATTCATTCTGTTTGTGTTTCATGAATACTTCGCTAGTGTTTACTTGCAGTGCCCCCCTTTTTACTTTTATTTTCATCATGTGTTGATAAATGATAACCAAATAATTTCAGCAGTTCTTACTTCAATTTTTGCATGGTATTGAATGGAAAATGACCATTTATGTAAGAATGGTTTTACCAATTGAATTAATTAATTCTGCTCGTGATTCATGAATGAAGCCCAATGTTTACTTGCAATGCCCTCTTTTTGCTTTTGTTTTCATCATGTATTATAAACGATAACCTAATAATTTCAGGCGTGAATTTTATTCTAATGAACTAGACTGTTGTGGAATCTAATTGGCTCCAGCTAAAGTGGCAGAATGACATCATCCCTTCTAGTGCACCTCATCATTTCAAATGGTCTTTTTGTTTTATTTTATTTTTATTCTTATTATTGGGACAAAATAACAACGTTCTTTCCGCCTTCCAAAGAGAGAGACTTTTTTTCGGCTTGGCGGTATCGAACGTTCACCTTGGCGGTATCAACCTTTGAACCTGGTTGTTTCGGCCACACTGTCCCGCTACGGCTTTCCCTCTGGCACAGCAGTGCCGACAACTGAATGTTGATTCCTGCTCGTAAAGATGTTTTTCCAGAATCCCCACAGGAATGGCGACTAGCCATTAAATAACGGTACGTTTGAAGACCTGCAGATTCCCGTGTGTCTCTTGCGACCGTCGCCTGTGTCTCTCAGGTCGCTGCAGATCGAGCACGGCTGCCGGCTCCACATGCGCCACTGAGACCATGTGATGCATCACGCTGTCACCATGGAACTGCTCGCCTGGGAAAACTGTCTACAAGCACACTGTGATAAATAGTCACGCGCTCCTGGATATACGAGTACACTGTTAATACTCTCACCCCAAACCAGCGACTCGAACACATATCAACTTCCTCTTTACTCTGCCTCAAGTATGATTGACTCTGAAGGGCCCTTGATTTATTGATTTATCTCTCTGTTTGGCATGCATATTTTTTGGGAGATGGGAAATGAATGCATTGGTGCTGCACTAGCTCTGGACTGCATGCAGTCACCAACATACTTCCTGCACTACCTGCGTTTCACTACGACTGCTTTTATGGACTGGAAATGTTTGGGAACGCTACTTTTAAACCGTAGATTGTTTTTTTCCCCCCGTTTACTCATCCAGCAGATATGCATTCCAAAACCTTTATTTGGGACCATAAATGGTTGTGATTGCCTATTTATTTTTTTGTTACCCTGTTTCACTACCCACAGTGTTCATATTTTGATTTATGTGTTTCAATTGTGTAATAAATGCAAGTGAAATTTGAAAGCGAGCGAGTGAGTTTACAGTGATTTATTTGTATCGTAATGATATACTTAAAAGTTGTGGTAATCCTACAGCTACGTTTAGTTTCAGTGCTTTCAATGCAGCATTCATGCCACTTTTCTTTTTTCACTTTGAGTGAATCTCATGAAGAAATACACCGGTTGTTTTTCTACGTCCCTCGAACATTTTGCTTGTTTCTCCTTTTCTAGATCATTTTAGCGCACTGTTCGTTTGTTGCCTTCCCCGAACTGCTGTTTTTGTTCGGGAAATGTGATTCCAGATTAGTTTACAGTCCAATCCACATCATGGACATTTTGGTTGTGACACTTCATCGCCACTGGAGGGAGCAGTTTTTGATCAACTTATACAGTTAGAAGGTTCAAGTCACCATGTAAAGTTGAGTATGTGTGTCTTGAGCAGTTTGGATTGATTGACTGATTTATTTATTTTTATTTATCAGCAATTATGATTTCCAGTTAATTTGTTTTCTATTGTTAATTAAATCATTCATAGCATGGTGTTTCAGTATGTGCTGAGTCAACGGTCGTTGGTGCCAACTTCAGTCATTGCCGTAAGTAGTGACTCTTATTTATACTACCTTCCTTGTCCTTCTCTTCCACTTCTGTGTTTCTGATCACATTAACTATGTGGCCCCAGTCCAGGAGAATGCAATATTCTAGGTTATTTTACCTTGATAATATCTACCACATCTGTGGCGCGCTGTCGATTACCATGAACTGTCAATTCGATTTTTGCCAAAGTGCTGACATTGCATTCAACCTATGTATTTTTATCTGTACATGCATTCCCTGGAATCGATCCCAAGACCTTGGTGTTGCTAGCATCAAGGTGAATGGCAATGTGTTTACATTAATTCACATGTCCATCCAAGAAAAGTGGTCACACCTTGAAAGACTGAGTCAATGTGTTCTATTTTAAGTGTGTTACTTTGAACAGGTTTTCTGTTCAATTCTATCAAACGTCAAATTCAATTATAGTCAATATATTATATGTAGTCATCATCAACAGCAGGCCAAAGACTTAAACTCTCAATATTCAATATTCACAGACTTTTTTTTATCTATAAACATTTTTATTTGCAAAAACAAAAGTAATTATTTGTACAGATACACCGTAGTTTCCCAAACATATTCACAAACTTGCACTTCTGAATGTCACAGAGACTCAGACTGGGACCAGTATATGTTGCTGTGGTTTAATTGCACACAGAGAATTTTGACTGACAGCAGAGACAGCCAATCACAGCTCACTGTATAACTGTCTCTCGGTGATCGAGTTGGGGAAACCTTGTAAACACTTAAATGCTGCTCTCTGTTGAGATCCATAGAGACTTAGAAACTGTATACAGCTGTGGTTTACATGTTTTCGTTATTAACTTGTATTCATTTTTTCCTGTAGCATAATGATGCCATGCTATTGCCTACCGTCACTTACATATAATGCATATAAATATCAGTTGTCACTTCTTTCTCCCAATAATGTCTTAAAAGACGATATTTAAATGCTTAGTTTTATGATCAAAGCTCAGTAGTTTTAAAACATATACAATTAATACAATGATGAAAAAATAAACGTTCCTCCAAAGTCTGATGGATCATATTTGATATTAAAAAACGATAATCAAGTAAACAAGCTGCTTCCATTCAGTAAAAATTATTCTTGAAATATTACTAACAATATAAAAGTCATTCTCAAGTTTACTTGATAAACTTACTTGCTTGATAAAAATCATTATAGATTTGTTGTGAAAGTCATGTCATGGGTTCTGTTCTAAAACCTAATAAGCTGCCTAGGCTTGCAACTGAAGTTCCCTTAATATGTGGGCAACATAATTATGCCTTTTTTGGCCAAATTTGCATGTATCCTTGACAGAAAAGACGATCCCACAATAAATTTTTATGAGAAAGATGGCAAATGAAATAAGAAATGCTGATTATAAATATTTTTTTATTTTATTCAATATTGAAAATTAACAATAAAGTACTATTTTCTTGTGTGCGTGACCTAAAAAGCGTTTATGTGAGTTGCTGTCATGTAGCGTGTTCTAATGCGTGTGTGAGGGTGCCTAAGTAGACAGCAGACAGCTCACTAGGTTTGAGACAGAGCCTTGCCGTCTCAGAGCTGTTTAATGAGCGCCTTTATTGACTGTCTAAAAATGTGAGTCACCAGAAGTCTCACACTCTCCCAGAGAACCACTAATGAGGATTTATACTACAGAAATGTCATGGTTCAATCTCTGGGTTTCTGTATTGTAGCTGGGAGTTTTCTGTGCAGCTATTTTTTAATTATCTCATGCCGTAGAGGAGTCTCTGGAGTGGTGCTGATCACATAACCACTGCCTTGTTCACTCCAGAGTTAATGATGCATCACGACTGCAGGCAACACAGGCTGAAACATTTCACAAACGCTACAGATTCAAACTAGAAGTAAACAGAGGCTGTTATGCTGATTATTTATCACATTTAAGGGGTGTTACAATTCATTTAGCCATTGCTACTATTGTGTTTATTATTATAGTTCATACCGGTATGTTGACGGCGTTTGCAGACCATGTTACATTTTGTAATGTGTTTTATTTAACAGTGACACAAATTTAGGACAGAACTTTAATTTAAAAAATAAATAAATAAATATATATATATATTTTATTTGGATTTTTTTGCCAAAATCCAAGATGGCAGCATGTCTCCACTCGTCTTCAGCTCTGTCTGTATGATTTGTAATCAATGTCAATGTCTCTCAATAGTGCGGTCACTAGTTTTGATCTTGCTTTGAGTAAGCTAGGTCACTGTCTCTAAACTGTAAATCGATAGCTAATCAGACAGGCGAACATTGCAGGAACCAGTCCATCATATATTGAACTTGGATCCAATAGAATTGAAACTTACCCTCTGCCGTGTTGGATGACTTGGATCACCCTGTCAAGTGAGGAACTTGTATCCTATCAACGGAGCCAGAGCGCGAACACGCCGTTTGAGTCTTATGAGTCTAAACACTTCACGACAAAGGGAAGTGCTTTTTTCTTGCCTTTAGGACTTGTGCTTGAAATTGTATGCCTATTGTTTTAAACCCCAGCTGGTTCTGATTTTGAATCACTTTCTTCACAGCACTGTTTCATTGGGTTGACTTCCTGTTTACATGTAGGCTAACGTGACACAACATCATCTGTCTCAGGAGGTTGGAAAAACCTGGACTGGATCACTAAGGCATCAACTAGAAACGGAACATGAAATGGCGCTGCCCTTTTTTGTATTGTGTTTGCTAACCTTGAGCGGAATGTGTGGAAGCCTTCACAGGACCAACTACTCCCGTGCAGGTCTTTTAAATACCACCACAATACGCTGGGGGACGTGCACATCAGTTTGTGCGTCGGTCACTAAATCACTACCCTTGCCTCTGTTCTTCTCTGACACTGTGGACTTGGCCTGTCTTATCAGTGTGATGGCCTTACGAGATCATTTTATTTTTTCTGAAAGCTGCCTTCGCAGCTTTGTACTTGAATTACATTCTAAGAAAGAATCCTCTAATCAATCACTTAAACCTATTAAGTTGAGGTGTTTAATTGTTCTGTTGCTGTTGATTTCAGGAAATGTGCAACCCAATCCAGGCCCAGACTCTGTTATAAGTTTTAATACCCCTGATGATTTTAAATCTAGGGCCGGTCTTGGTTTTATTCACTTAAACGTACGCAGCTTGCTCGCAAAGATGGATATGATTCGTATTTGGGCACTCTCAACTGATGCTGATGTAATTATTATATCAGAAACTTGGCTAAACAAATCTGTTCTGAATGAGGATGTCCGCATTGATGGTTATACTGTATATAGGACTGATCGTCCCAGAAGGGGTGGGGGTGTCGCAGTATATATCAAAAGTAAGTTTAGTGTAAATGTGCTTGCTTCCAAATCAGTGAGTAAGCAATTTGAATTCTTAGCTCTTGATCTTGAGGTTTCTATGGCTCTTCACATTACAGTAGTTGGTTGCTATAGGACACCCTCAGCTGTCAAGGATGCTCTGCCTTCTTTAATGCAGCTTTTATCAGGTCTGAATTTTAATGAGATTGTAGTCATTGGAGATTTAAATTGGAACTGGTTTCATCCAGTAGCTGATGATTTTAAAGCTTACTGTGACTCGCTAAACCTCTTTCAGCTCATCGATAGTCCTACTAGACCTAATCTGAAATGTCCAGAAAAATCATCGTTAATTGATCTTATTATAACCAATGTTCCTTATAAATACTCAGCAGCTTCGGTGTTTGCAAACGACATTAGTGACCATTGTGTTGTTGCTACAGTCAGAAACACCAAAATTCCCAAAACCAAGCCACATATCATCATTAAGCGTGACATGAAACATTTTACGGAACAAGGGTTTTTCCATGACCTATTTTATTTTGACTGGGATAAAATGTATCTTTTTGCTGATGTTGAAAATGCTTGGAAATTTTTTCATGATGGTTTTAAAGAAATTGTTGACAAGCATGCTCCCCTAAAAAAATATAGAGTAAAAGGCCGTAAAAATGCATGGTTCACTGTAGACTTAGCCAACTCTCTTCACGAGCGCAATAAAGCCTGGGCAAAAGCCAGGAAAACAGGCCTGGACTCAGATTGGCTACTCTTCAGGAGAATGCGCAATTTGTGCACAGTTGCTATTAGAAAAGCTAAAGCAGACCATTATCTAATAGAATCTTCAAACAATCTAAATAACCCCTTAAAATTTTGGAAGACGATTAAATCACTGGCTGGAAATAAATTTGGCATTGAGCTGCCACCATGTATCCTTAAGGACTCACGTAAAATATCTGATAAGGCTGAAATTCTTGGTTGTTTTAATGAGCATTTTATTGCCTCTGGTTCACTGTTTGACTCCCTCAACACTTCGCATCAGAATCACCCTAAAGGTCTTACTCATGGTCATAATCCAGTTAGTAATTCTTTTGGTTTTAAACCATTTTTAGTCTTAGAAGTGCATAAAGCCCTTACACTTTTAGACATTAGAAAATCGCCTGGTCCTGATAACTTAGAGCCTTACTTTCTACAATTAGCATCACATTTTATTGCACCGCCTCTGACTTATCTTTTTAATCTCTCTCTGGAAACGAACGAAATTCCTCTTTTATGGAAATCTGCATTTGTTATTCCTCTGCTAAAAGGGGGAGACCCAACAGATTTAAACAATTACAGACCCATCTCGAAATTGTCCGTCCTGGCTAAGGTTATGGAAACTCTGGTAAATGATCAATTGAAAGAGTTTCTAGCTACTAACAATATTTTGTCTAACTTTCAATCAGGTTTTCGTAAAAGACACAGCACAACTACAGCAGCCCTAAAAGTAGTAAATGATTTAATTGACTCCTTAGATAAAAAACAACATTGCGCAGCTCTTTTTATTGATCTATCTAAAGCATTTGATACTGTGGATCACCAAATACTAAAACAAAGACTTCTCAGTGTCGGGTTGTCAGAACAAACAGTTTGCTGGTTTGAAAATGATCTATCAGGTAGAACACAAAGCGTACAAGTAGATGGTCTCACCTCCAGCACTCTTAGTATATCCAAAGGTGTGCCCCAGGGGTCAGTGCTGGGACCACTCTTATTTATATTATACATCAACATTCTTGATCGAAATGTCTCCAACGCAAACTTTAATTTCTATGCCGATGATACTGTGATATACTGCTCTGCTGCCACACCAAATCAAGCTCTTTGTCAGCTACAACTTGCTTTTGATACTGTACAATTTACCTTGTTTGATTTAAAACTTGTCTTGAATGACGACAAAACTAAACTTATGTTGTTTTCCAATGTGAAATCTAAACTACAAAACCTTCCATCCATTACTACCTCTCAGGGCTTCGAGATTGAAACTGTATCCCAATACAAATACCTTGGTATTCTAATTGATGATTCTCTCTCTTTTAAACCTCACATCCAGCAGTTGGTGAAAAAAACTGAAGCTGAGACTGGGTTTTTATTTTAGAAACAAGTCATGTTTCTCCTTTGAGGCAAAAAGAAGACTTGTTGCTGCCACTTTCATGTCAGTGCTGGACTACGGTGATGTTATATACATGCACGCATCCATTCAATGCTTGAAATTGTTGGATACTGTTTACCACGGAGCCCTTAGGTTCATCACAAACTTTAGAGCACTTACCCATCATTGCTCTCTGTATGATCGTGTTGGTTGGTCGGCATTGTCCACCCGCAGGCATAATCACTGGCACCTTCTTATTTATAAAGGTATTCTTGGTCTGCTTCCCCCATACCTTCAATCTTATATTAAAAAGAAAGGCACAGGACGATATTGTCTTCGTTCTGAGGACTTATTGTTGTTGTCCGTCCCTCATGTACGGACTGAAATGGGAAAAGGGTCGTTTATGTATGCGGCCCCCAGCGCATGGAATCAACTGCAAAATGTCTTAAATCTCCAGGAACAAGTTTCACTGGTTGCTTTTAAATTACTTTTAAATTATATAGAGGCTACACATACTGGCTGTAGTTGTTATGATTAATTATTTGGATGCTCCTTGCTTCTATGTTTTATGTTTATGCTATATGTTATATGTTTTTTATGTCTGCGACTTTGTTATTTGTGCTGCTGCCTGTCTTGGCCAGGACACTCTTGGAAAAGAGATTTTTAATCTCAACGAGTTTTCTTCTGGTTAAATAAAGGTGTATATATATATATATATATATATATATATATATATATATATATATATATATATATATATATATATATATATATATTTATTTATTTATTTTTTAATTAAAGTTCTGTCCTAAATGTATATATTATATATATATATATATATATATATATATATATATATATGTATATATATATATAAAAATTTAGGACAGAATAATTCTGTCCTAAATTTGTGTCACTGTTAAATAAATATATTTTTATATAAATATCAGCCAATCACATGACAGCAACTCAATGGATTTAGACATGTAGACATCTGCTGAAGTTCAAACTGAGCATCAGAATAGGGAAGAAAGGTGATTAAAGTGACCTTGAATGTGTCATGGTTGTTGGTGAGTATTTCAGAAAATCTGAAAAATTCTGATCTACTGGGATTTTCACACACAACCAGACCAGTTCAGGTGATAGAAAGACGACAGTAACTCAAATAAACACTCAATACAACCGAGATCTGCAGAAGAGCTTCTATGAACAAACAACAATCTCTGAACGCACAACAGGTCAAACCTTGAAGCAGACGGGCTACACCAGTGGTCATAGACTCAGCTCCTGGAGGGCCACATCTCTCCCTCACACCTGATAAAGACCTTGATGAGCTGGATCAGGCGTTTTCCATTAGGGTTGGATCTGTGGCCCTCCAGGATCTGAGTTTGAGACCACTGGCCAACAGCAGAAGACCCACACTGAGATGAGGGATTTCTGCAGTGACTTTCAGACGGTCGGGTCAGAGTTAGTTTGGTGTAAACAGCATGAACGCATGGATCTCCTGCCTTATATCAGCGGTTCAGGCGCTGGTGCTGTACTGGTGTGAGGGATGTGTTCATGGCACACTTTGATCATCATTTAAACAGCACAGTCAATCTGAGTCTTGATGCTGAGCCTGTCCATCCCTTTATGACCACAGTGTTCTCCTTTTCTGATGGACACTTCCAAAGATCAAATCATCTCAAACTGGTTTCTTGAACATAAAAGTGAGTTTTTAATCTCAAACAATCACAAGATCTCAGTTCAATAGAGCAGATTCGGGATGTGGAGGAACGGGAGATTCACGTCATAGATGTTCAGATCCGACAAATCTGCAGGAACTGTGTGATGCGATCATGACATTATGGACTAAAATCTTGGAGGAATATTTCCAGAACCTTGTTGAATCTGAGCCACTAATATTTAAGGCAGTTCTGAAGGGTCCAACCTGCTACTAGCAACTTGTACCTACTAAAGTGGCTGGTGAGTGAGTATATCTACAAAAATCTAAAATATATCAATTAAAAATATTACAAATAATATAAACAAATGTTGATTTGTCTAGTGTCAGTGTAACTGTATGTTTTGACGTTGGACGATGTCAAACAAACCCAATCTGAAACTGGAAAAATGTTAAAGTATGGCATTATGTTTTGTGTGACAGCCGTCGGCACAGATTTGTGTAATGGTGTCGTGATTTCACTCACAGGTGTTCGCGAGAAACAGCAGATGGTTTGAACCACAAATCTGTTTCTTCAGGATGTGAACTGAAGGAACTCGGAGGAGACGAGCCAATGTTACTAATCTGAGACGTCACTGATCTTCCCCGACTCTCGAGGTCCATGTGAGTGTGTGGGAAATCATTCAAAAGAAAGAACCTGATTTTAGGGAGCTTTGTTAAACTGTCCAAATTGGGAAGAGAACAGCAGAGCCCACGTTTACATGCATACGCATATTTCAGGGTGCGATTTGTGAAAAAAACAGAGGGGGGGATGTTTTGAATTTTTTTTAATTGTTGATATAAAAATAAATAAATAGTGGTCCATTTCGGATGTTATTGTTCTATCGCACTGACAGCTCACATTACAGCGCTTTATTTAGTTTAATAGGCAATAGGTTACTTGACTTCTATTTATCAGCCTCTGCTGAACCACGGATTGATTGCAAAGTTAAACCATCACAGTAGAAACAGTTTTACTGCTGCTGCTAAAGTAATGACGTTAACGTTACACTGCGATGCTGAGCTACAGTCAAATGATAGAAAAGAGAGATGCACTATCTGTGTTAGTCAATTCGCCCGAATTAGATTCATTTGCGTCTACCGCGCTCAACGCCTCATTCGCGCCACGGGACCTCTAGACGCGCGTAAACTAGAGAATCAAGAGAACAAAGCGTCATGCTTCCGCTCAGTTCACATTTTTCAACTTGCGCGGAAGACGTTCGCGGCAAACGCGTCTCCTAATTCGCGTCTATTCGCGTCTTTGCACTGACTTTGTATGTAATCTACTCGCGCAAATAATTAAATTCGCGTTCGGTGTGAACACACCATGAATGAGTAATCAAAAAACCTTCGCTTTAGCCTCACCGTATATGTAACTTCGGCCATTCTCAGTGGTGTGACTGGGACACTAGCTCTGCTTGTCATAATAGAAAGAGAGAAACAGATAATCAGATTGTGATGTTTATATTCGGTTTATTCCCGCTTCAGTAATATACTGAATATGCTGCCTCCCTTTCGACCTTTCAACACACAGCTCCACAGCCCAGCAGACCTGTAACCGTCTCGCAAGTGTTGATAGGCTATTACTCGTGAGGTGTAACCAATCAGAGAGCGCCGTGGGCGGGACATTGAGCAGAGTGGTGATTACAGAGGCTGCGGCAGCTTTATCAGAGCCAGCCAAAGTAGCGCATTGTCTAATAAAATTGACTTTGATCAAACCACGGATCCGTGATAAGTTTTGTCCGTCTCGCCACTAGTGTAGTAGCACTGAACACTTTGAGGGGGGGATAAATTTATCCCCACCGGGGATAAAAATAATTAAGCAGAGGCAGGGATACATTGACCAGAAAGGGGGAAATCCCACGCATCCCCCCCAGCAAATCGCACCCTGTCATCAGAATTCGATTACATTCATTATGAGCATTATTTGAATGCGTTAACCTGATTGGTCAATAAAGCCTAAACTTGAGTATATGCAAAAAAAAAATGTATGTCTTTTTCCAGAATAAAGGCTTAAAGGTGCCATGTGGAATGTCTGCCAAAAAATAAATTTAATTTTCCACATATTCCATACCAGATGGGGGCAGTATACCTCCAGAAAGTTGGCCTACTCTAGTCTGTTTTTTAGTTTCGGGTTGTTGATCTTCTAAAACCGTCAAATCGTCCGCTTTGTCCCGCCAAAGCCTATTTTGAACGGTGAGTGATGTAGAATATAATAACTGCTGCGCTTGACAGGGCTTATAACGAGCAGAGAGAGAGAGAGAGAGCGAGCCCCGGCCGCGCGCGCGCACTCTCACGTCTTCAAACAACACGAGCGCGGTCCTCCTGCTCTCTCTCTCCCTCGCGCATATTAATCAAATCAACTGACACGATAGTAAGACCGCAGTTCATTTGGAGATTTTTAGAGATTAGAGACTCAATGAACAACATCTCAACACTAAATTATAAAGGCCGGTCTCATATAGACGCGATTGACATCAGGTTCAAGTCCACCCACAAGCCGTGCGAGTTATTCGTGTACTGCAGTTTGGCTGGTGGTTATGTATGTTGCCCGCATACCGCCTCCCATGGCCGAAACTGGTATTATGACACCGGCCGGGCCGGGGCTAGTAATTTAGCATGCTAATTCAGGTTTATATCTCGGCAGCACTATAACTTGTCATTTTTTTAATGACATCATTGCATTTATTTCTTCTCATTCTTTTGATACGTGTAGCTCATTTTTTGGATATTGTTACCTCAATTTTTACATATGGCACCTTTAAAGGAGCAGTATGTAAGATTGTGGCCAAAACTGGTACTGCAATCACTTTCAAATTACTGACTCGAGGTTGCCAGATATGCTGCAGGATCCGATTACGACACGTTATTAGCTGCAGCTGTGGGAACTAGAGCAGAGCTGGCAACCCGAATGCTGCAACACTACAGACTTCGTGATTGGTCGATCGGTGGAGGGTGGCACTCAGACCAAAACACAACATGACAACATCAACATCAGTTGAAATGTATTTGAAATGAACATGATTTCTTAATGTCTAGTGACATATCAGGGAAAATGTATGATTAATTGAAATACATTTCTTACATACAGCTCCTTTAAATGGTGTATGTTGTGCATGTAAACGTGGTCCTGAGATGTTGAAAATGTCTAGCATCAGCTTTTGCACGTTTTGAGACGCCGTGGTGAGATTCTCTCAGGGCTGACTGCTTCTGCCTCTGGAGACTTGTAGATTGAAGGCTTTTAGAGAGCCGTAGAGCACTGATTCTTCAGCTCACTGGGCACGAGGATGACACATGCAGTGCTCTGAGTCTTAAACAGACTACATTCACTTCATCTAGTAGGACTTGCACTTGTAAGAAGTGTGCATGTGTGTTGTCTGAAGATATCGAACTCTATACAGTAGCATGAACACATGAAATGGCATTTACAACTGAATTTACTTCTGGAATGTGATGTATTTTGAATTGATATTTTCAATATTAATTTTAATTGTACACTGTAAAAACATGTATGATCGATAAGTTATGACATGTTTTTATATTGCCTTAACTCATCAAAATAATAATACATTTTTACTTTTACATTAAGTTTTATAAGTGTAATTTAAGTTGAAATGACTTAAACATCCAAGTTCATTGTACATAAATTAAGGCAGCAACTTTTTGTACAGTGTAAATCAAGTAATTTTTTTATTATTTAGCTTTTTATTTCTTTTTTATTTTAGTACTTAAAATGGAACTTATTTACAAGTATTTCCATTTATAATTTTCTTTAAGTTTTTGTAAATGATTTCATCTGAAATGTTACACTTCTAAATGTGTTTATTTCTTTAGTCATTTAATGACAATGCATCATAAAAATTACAGATGTTAATTATTGGCAATAATTTAAAAAGGCTGCATTATATGCAACATTAGCTTCAAACCGTGTCTGTCTGGACAGCTGTTAAGACCAGAAGTTTGTAAAAGAGATGTGTATTTTATATCTTGTTGACTTTTAAGCATTTGTATCACTCCGGCACGCAGAGGTTAGCCAATCGTAACGAGTTCTTTAACATATAGAAGTACAGTCAAGTCACATTTATTTCAATAGCGCTTTATACAATACAGATTGCTTAAAATCAGCTTCACCATAACAAACAGGAAAATGACAGTATTAATGATGCAAAGTTCTTCAATTTTGAAATTAGATCTGAAGACAATAATGTAATTATGGAAGGTCAAATGGATTATAATGGGGGCAAACTAGATTATGTCTGATTAACTAAAACTTTTAATTGTATCCCTTACTCATATTTGATAATCCCTGTAAAAATAATTTCTTCATGCCTTAAAATATGAATATAACTTCATTTAGTATGCAGAACCACGAATATGCAAATTAGTCTCCGCCTCTCAATCACACCAGCTGATCCACTCGCTCAACTTTACTGTAGTAAACGCTACAGAATGGCAAGTGGAAATACTGGTTTAATTCAGCCGTATATGTTTGAAGCAGAAACAGATTATAAAGCAGAAGAGGAAGAGTGAATTACACGTCGTCTACAACTCAACGTATATCAGAATGGTTTTTGTATCGCTCTCTACAACGTTGGGCACATAACGGTAATTGATAAGATTAGCCTTTTGCTTGACTACGTTATCAAACAGCTAATAATGTGTTGCTAATGTTACACAACCCATGTTCCCGTTCGATCTCAGAGTCAGACAGCTGTCTTCTAAAACCAGCATCCTTACAAACGCTTTGAACAACTTTAAACGTCAGTGGATAAAGGCATATAGTTACATCGTCATATAGATCATATACATAATTCACCCGCTAGATTGCTAAATGCACCTGATTTTTTTCTGTTCCTTCTTAAAGGTATTCTTGTGCTCAGTGTTAAAATGCCTCATTTCCTAATGATAGGAAAAGCCCCAGAAGGTGACTGTACTGGTTACACGTTTGTGACGGTAGGAAACCGCAGTGTTGACTGGTGATTGTGCACAAAGCATATTAAAAACACCAACATTAAAAACTTAATTTTAAGTCTTTAAGTAGGTGTAAGAGTGTAGAACGTGGCCCTTTTAAATATGTAAATGTGTGTGAGTCTCCAGACAGGGCTCGGGTGTAGTGTGTGTGTGCAGATGGCTGTGTCACTTCTTTCTCTTTGCTCTGTCAAGACTGGCGGGAGAAGCCGGAGCTGCCATATGTAACACACACACCTACCTGACCACACACACGTCTGATGACTCACTGTGACTCCATGACAACCACACCAGCCACTCACATCACATAGACGGTTCTGCAGCACAATGCCAGTCTCCTACACACAGTTTAACAGAGAGATTGTGCATTTTCACAGTGTAGAAATCTCCCACACATGCATTGCTGTGAAACCTTTTAGGTAACACAGTCTCATCCCAAGAAGTCATATAACTGACGTCTTGGGACGTCTTTTGACCATACGTCAATATCCGCCTTTTTAGGGTACCCTTAAATGTCGGTTAGATGACGATCCTGGGACGTCATACAACTGACGCTTTACCTTTAACGTCAGTTAGGTGACGGGGTAGGTTTAGGGGTAGGTTTAGGTCTGGGGTAGAGTTAGGATCCGATAACGTCATCTAACCGACGTTTAAGGGTACCCTAAAAAGGCGGATATTGACGTATGGTCAAAAGACGTCCCAAGACGTCAGTTATATGACGTCTTGGGATGAGACTGCGCAGTCAAAGTGAGGTTACACATATACAGTGGTACAAAGGCATGAAATGGGTGAACAAAAGCAGGTAACTTTACAAAAATATTACATTAGTTAACATCAGTTAATCCATTAAAGGGGTCATGAGTGTTGAAAAAATGGCGACTCATTATATTTTGGTTTGAAAAAAAATCTAATTTCTATTTTTCTATTTCCTTTGTGATTTAGTGATTGATACTTCAGCGTGTTAAACTGCAGCTGTTTGTAAGAGATAGAGATCCCTGTCATTTTGCACAGACTTCTTCAGACTCTCATAATGAGTGTCGCGATAAATGGATGTTTTTGATAATTGTCTTCCTAATTGTGTTGTATTTCTGCTCTCTTACCAAAGTGACTTACAAACATATAGTGTTGGAAATAACTTCATACTATCTAAATGTGTTTTAGTGTTTCTAGGCAACCTTCACTATTACTAAGGCAACCACGGTGCTATAGCAAGCATCACTATATATATATATATATATATATGGGGTTTGAATCAATCTGATGAAGTATTAGACTTCAGTGTGTTATTCGTCCAGGACTGTTGTTGTTGGAGTGATTCCTCAAATTAAGATTTGATCTTAAGATTTTAACCTATAGATGAACTGGCTAAAAAGTGCACTCTTTCGACACTGAAAAACACTTGTAACACCCTAGCAACTGCAAATCAGCGCATGGCAACCACCAATGGCAGTGAATTTTGCACAATAAAGAACCACTCATAATTTCTACATGGAAAAAAGTACATTTTGTTTTTATATTCTCATTTATATTGTATTATTATTATTTGTCTGTTTTGTGGATACCATACACTAACATTTTTGTAATATTATAAGTTTTTTTTTTCCCCTCCTATATAAATTATATAATTTTTTATAAAGTAAATTTGTCTTGTCTTTTTTACTGGAAAACTAGACCAAATATAGATTAATAAGATTTATTATAACATGTCTTCTATGTTGACTTCGATCTATTTGGACTGGCTTCTACTAAGAGTAACATTAACTTTTTTCTAAAGTACTGTAGAGTTTGACGTCCACACCAAATTCTTAATTGCATTTTATTATTTGCATTAGGATTGTTTTACATCCCTGTCAGAACAGAAGCACAGCTTTAATGTTTATTCACAGTGAGTAAAGTGATATAGTCATATGGTTTATGTGAAGGGCAAAACTGACTGAGCTGAAGAGACGGGGGACGCACAGCCTGAGTCTCTCTGGAAGGCTATTTAAAGTCACTTGGCTCTATGACATGATCTCTAGCACTCTCTCTCTCTCTCTCTCTCAAACTCTCTTTCTTTCTCTCACTCTCTCTCTCTCTCTCTCTCTCTCTCTCTCTCTCTCAAACTCTCTCTCTCTCTCTCTCTCTCTCTCTCTCTCTCTCTTACTCTGTTCATTTCTATTTCCATTTCTCTACCTCTAAATGCCTAGCTTATCATTCCTAAAACAAAATGTAGGCCTTGCAGGGGGAAGAACAAGGAAATGAAATGCAGGAGAGATAGCTGGATGAATTAAATCTGGCAGTGAACTGTGCTGAATACCCACTGACATTTAAAGAAAAAAAGCAGAGGGTTATGGGACAAAAGATAGACGTTTTGCGCTTTGCATATGTTTTAGTGAAAAAATTAGACTTAATTCGGTGCTAAACATGGTTTAAGATCAAGAAATAAATAAAACAATAATAATAATAAATATTATTTTTTAAATACTACAAAATAAAACAATATTATATATTTTATTTTATAGTATATATATATATATATATATACATATATATATATATATATATATATATATATATATATATATATATATATATATATATAAAAAAATTATCATTGTAGAAGAAAATTTCAAATGGCACTTAGAGGCTTTTGCATCTGAACTCATGTGTATATATATATATATATATATATATATATATATATATATATATATATATATATATATATATATATATATATATATATATATATATAATCTTCTGACCGGAGGCGGAGCAGCAGCTCATTTGCATTTAAAGGGACACACAATTTTTGCTCGCACCCAAAAGGGGCAAATATAATAAATGAACTGGGGGGTATTTTGAGCTGAAATTTCTCAGATATATTCTGGGGATACCATAGATTTACTCCTCACCTTTAATACTGTACTGAAAAGGAATCAGGGGGTTAAAGGCGAAAAGTTGAAAAAAAATAAGGGAACGGGGGAAAGACAAATTGTGGACAAAAACACTACCCAAAAACACACACTTTATACTACCTTTACAAATGAAATGGATTGGACAGTTGAGGTTTTATGATGTGGGGTTTATGCTGCCCATGCAGTTATGAGAGTGGCCAAAAAGTCTGAGCCGTTTATCTGGCAGCCCTACGGCTTTTAGTTGACCTAATAAAATAGTCAGTCATTTAAATATTATGTCATTTCTCTACATCACACTCACTAGTGCCCTTCATTTGCCTTTAGAAGAAGACAGGGAAGACAATGTATCCTCCGTGGCCTACGATGAAATAAATAAAAAAATTAGCTATAGTGCAAGAATATGTGTTCCTATGTGGTTTCTAGGGTGTTGCAACTGTGTTTTGAGTGTGTGTTTTTTCATGGGTGTTTTGTTATGCAGTTGCTGAGGTGATCTTGGTGTAGGTGGTTTCTTACTGGCTCAAGTCTCTGATCGGTAACGCTTTATTGCGATACTCCACTTTATACATTTAACTACAGGACTTGGACAATGAAACTGAAACACCTTGATGATAAATAATAATAATACAATCTTCCGGTTTCCACATATACCCTATCTTTAAAGCTCAGACAAACATTGGGTTTAGCCTTCATCCGCCATTGAAAAGAGTCATGTGGTCGTGGTTTGTGTCCACCTGAGTTGCCGTCATTCGCCACTGTCGATTTTTCAATGACGTACGACTCGCATTGGCTGGGAAATATTCGATTTGTCCACTTACGGCAGATGCAAATGCACACATCCGATTCATATCAGATTTATTTCTGCATATGAACGAGGCTTGAAACTGATCTGGGAATATCAGAATCCATGTGCTCTTCCTACACGTTCGTGGGTCATATCCGATCTACAAAAAAACGTAATTGGGTCACTTGAACCATGCATGTAAAGTAAATACCGCCTTCAACTGAATGAGAGACTCAAGCTTCTGTCAATGAGCTTCTTTTCCTATTTCTGTAATTGTCTGCTTGTGCTGCAGAGTGTCTGCATTGCAGTGGCTTTATCAGATCAATGAAGTCCCCAGGTCAAAGCACATTAAACAC
Organism: Semotilus atromaculatus; assembly: GCA_031834385.1. NCBI lineage: Eukaryota > Metazoa > Chordata > Actinopteri > Cypriniformes > Leuciscidae > Semotilus > Semotilus atromaculatus. Next base: position 28,098,049 of record JAULUF010000035.1, read on the forward strand.
ATGAGCAATCTCCGGGGACATCTCGAGGAAACGCTTGTTTCATGTTGCCTGGGTCTTAAGTGTTTGGTCGTCATGATTGTTGCACATGCTGTGGATCATGGACATTCGGTTGTGTGTTTATACACAATAGAAATTTCAGAGCTGTATTCCAAAACCTAGTGTGTTGCCTATCAGACACCATTTTAAGGCACCTGACATTAATGAAAAGTTATTAATTAATGAATTGTTTCTTGAGCAGCAAATCATTAGAATGATTTCTGAAGGATCATGTGACACTGAAGACTGGAGTAATGATGCTGAAAATCCAGCTTTGATCACAGGAATAAATTACAGTTTATTAAAATACATTAGAATAAAATATGCTGTTGACTACGGTATATTTTTTTGTACTAGCTAACAGATGCTTGTGCACTGAGAAATCACACGTATAATTGACAGATGTAGACTGTTTTAGGAAGGTCTCATTGGAATGGCCTGTGCATATTTTTTGATCAAAAATTGTGAATCATTTTGCCGCTTCGGAGGGCAGTGATGTTTAAAGGACTAAATTAGTGGTTAATTATTATCTTTGTGAGGGTTTAAAACTCTTGACACCCCATTTTGCACCCTCACATTTAGCACAACAAAGATGATTTATTCATTATACTTTCTCTTAAATGTCTCAGTCTGAATGAAATATCTCTGCTGAGTCTGTCACCGACTGAATGTGGTGTTCTCTCTTTGGTTGATGAGTGTGAAATCTCTTCAGCTCTATTCAGCTCTGGCTCTGTAACGGAGCATTATCACATTATGTTCTGCTAAAGACATCACTGGGATACGTTACATGGGAATCACACCTTTTTTTCTGAATAAAGTCTCCCAAGACCACAGTATTGTTAAATGTTTTTTTTTTGTTTTACTTATAGTTCCAACTCTGATTTATCATTGGACTTCAAAGACTAAGTCAGTGCATTACAGTAACTTTACCACGGTTAAATGGGTTTTTCTATAATGAACTACACAACAGTTCAAAAGTTTGGTGCCAGTATGTTTTTTACAGAAATGTGTGGTTTTATTCATCAAGAACACATAAAATTGATCAAAAGTGACAGTAAAGGCATTTATAATGCTACAAAAATATATATATATATATATAAAAAATGCTGTACTTTCAATTCACCAAAGAATCCTGAGAAAAGTGGTTTCCACAAATATATGAAGCAGCACAACTGTTTTCAACATTGATAATAATCAGAAATGTTTCTTGAGCAGCAAATCATCATATTAGAATGATTTCTGAAGGATCATGTGACTCTGAAGACTGGAGTAATGATGCTGAAAATTCAGCTTTGATCACAGGAATAAATTCTACTTTACAGTATATTACAATAGAAAACAATTATTTAAATTGTAATATTTTAAAATAATCCTGTATTTTTGGTCAAATAAAAGCAGCCTCGGTGAGCAGAAGAGTCTTTTTTTTCTAAATCCTCAAACTTTTGAACAGTTCTGTATCTATATAAATATAACACATGAAAGTAATTGTGAAAAGTTGTTTAGGATGTTAAAAAACTGCAAAAGTTATAAAAAAAAATTCTCAGAAGAAATTCTAAAGATAACTAATATTTATCAGAAATATTAAATCCAGAGTTTAGCACTGCAGATGATGTAATTGTGCGATTGGGTTTAGTGTTGATAGAGAATAATTTAGTGATGTGAATTCTGAGGGTTGATGTGCTTCACAAACTGTGGTAACTCGATAGGATAGGAATTTCTTTTGCATTCTCTTTCTATCCTGCATGCCTAAAAATCCCGTTCATAAGAGTCTTCCAGCACGGAGCTGATCTGAAGCGAGTGGTTTGATGTCAGCTTCAGATACTGACGCCAGTTTGAGGACGTTACGCAACAGGCTCTGACTCACAAAGCCATGCAACCGCTGTTCTATTAGTCTCCTAAAACAAGACCAGCACAGCTAACAATCACCAGTTCACATGATGCACCACACACTGAATGAAAATATCGACCTTACTCCTACGCCCCATGACGCTTTGCGTGAATTATGAGTGTAACTCCAGTTAAGCTGTAAACAATCAGTGAAAAGGCTCGCTCTATGAACGCAATGAGTTAAATACACATAAAGTTATGTCAAAATGCCTGTCTCTGAGTATTCGCAGTCGGTTATGTCATAAGTAAACGTGGACGGTTGGATGTGTCCGTATATTTGATCCGTGCATTAGATATTAAAGTGACCGCAGCCTAATAAACCTGCTGCAGTTTGTGCATTAATCATAATCAAACAGCAAAAGAAATGGAGAGAATGATTCACTGCTCTTGACCGAGTAACTTTAATAATGATCATTTATTTTTAATGCATAGAGTGAAGATTGGAATCGTTTCAAATTATGTTCCCAATAACATTCCTTAATCAAGATACATTTACTTAGAAAGAAAATAAGTCTTGTTTTCTGAGCATTTTGTCCAAATTAAGTGACAAATTTTCCCCCTTTGAATCAAGTTTAACATTATTAAATCAAGATACATTTACTTGGGATGCAAAATTATATTTTGATATTTGTACTGGAAAACAAGACAAAGATACTTAATAAGAAAATGTGATCACAAATAAAATGATTAATCATACAGCCCTAACTGGTAGTGTATATGAATCTGCCATTAAAATATTAATCTGATTTCTGCATACATATAATGCACTTAAAACAATATACAGTGCATTTCAGCATCATCTTGACAATGTGCAAGTGTTTCCTAAGTAGGCTACTCTGGTAATGCGTGATGTTGTGTCGTCCTGCATCAGTATCACGAGTTTCATAAGAAGTCTTTCTTGTACAGTTACTTGTGGGTTTCAGAATCATTCATGGGCTCATGTGCTGAGAAAGCACTTCATTAATCGCCAGACATTCCCATGGCACGGGTCCTGAGGGCTGAACAGGGCAGCAGATCTGAAGAACAGGGGCTTTAAATAATGCATGGCCAGCGTTCACGCTTGGCGTCAAGGAAGCTTGTCACGTAATGAGAGAGGAAACCCTTTAAAGAGTGCAAAGTGGAGAGCTGTGTGTGGACATTCACGGTTAGTGTTTTTGACATGAATTTGGAAGATGGACGATAAAGCAGTTCTAAAATATGTCTCTGCCACATGGTGAAAATAAATGTTAAATCAAATTATCACATAGCCTACTTTTTTCATAAAGTATTCACTGTCAAAAAAAAATTTTTTAACCTAATTTAAAGGTTTGATTTTTTTTGGATTAACGATGCAGATTTATTTTTCACAGCCTTTTTTGATCACTTTTACCGTGTGTGTGTCTGTTACAGTATAGATATATATCTGTTATATAGATCTATATCTTTATATGTTTGTAATATGGAACGATATGTAATAATTCTGTAATATTTGCTGAGAAAAGCTGACATTACTCACATTAAATGATTGTGCCAAATACATAAACATGAAAAGACAAAAGGTTTCCAAAGAAGTTTTAGTATTCCATATCATTGATGAGTCCAGCTCAACCAACAATCGAGTTTCATGATGCAGTTTAACAACTCTTCAGAGGCATCGCGGACAGACTTTATGCAATACTTTTTTATTGTTGGTCTATTTATATATGCTTTACGTTTTGTTCACATTTGAGTGATGAACAGTTTTGCTGTTTTCCAAAGTTGAGAAACCAAAGTCGTGTGTCGGTCTGGAGTCGTGTGTGTGTGTGTGTCGGTCTGGAGTCGTGTGTGTGTGTGTCGGTCTGGAGTCGTGTGTGTGTGTGTGTCGGTCTGGAGTCGCGTGTGTGTCGGTCTGGAGTCGTGTGTGTGTGTGTCGGTCTGGAGTCGTGTGTGTGTCGGTCTGGAGTCGTGTGTGGTGTGTGTGTCGGTCTGGAGTCGTGTGTGTGTGTGTGTCGGTCTGGAGTCGTGTGTGTGTGTGTCGGTCTGGAGTCGTGTGTGTGTGTCGGTCTGGAGTCGTGTGTGTGTGTGTCGGTCTGGAGTCGTGTGTGTGTCGGTCTGGAGTCGTGTGTGGTGTGTGTGTGTCGGTCTGGAGTCGTGTGTGGTGTGTGTGACGGTCTGGAGTCGTGTGTGTGTGTCGGCCTGGAGTCGTGTGTGTGTGTCGGTCTGGAGTCGTGTGTCGTGTGTGTGTCGGTCTGGAGTCGTGTGTGTGTCGGCCTGGAGTCGTGTGTGTGTGTCGGCCTGGAGTCGTGTGTGTGTGTCGGCCTGGAGTCGTGTGTGTGTGTCGGCCTGGAGTCGTGTGTGTGTGTCGGTCTGGAGTCGTGTGTGTGTGTGTGTGTGTGTGTCGGTCTGGAGTCGTGTCGTGTGTGTGTCATATGTGTGTCGGTCTGGAGTCGTGTGTGTGTCATATGTGTGTCGGTCTGGAGTCGTGTGTGTGTGTGTCGGTCTGGATTCGTGTGTGTGTGTGTCGGTCTGGAGTCGTGTGTGTGTCATATGTGTGTCGGTCTGGAGTCGTGTGTGTGTCGGTCTGGAGTCGTGTGTGTGTTTGTGCTGACACGTCTCTGTCGTGTCCTGTGATTGGCCAGCAGGTGTTTGTGCTGTTCAGCATTTCTCCCTTCCCGGAGTCAGATCGATACGGAGAGCTGGAACTCCTGCATCCCTGGAAACTCAGCACGCTTCGGTCTGCCCGGGGAATTCAATATCCTTCTGCGAGCTGTATGTTGTTAGACGGGTCTTTAGCATCAAGGTCAAGGGTGTCATGACATGGAGCACAGGGTTTCTTTACAGGATGAGATTTAGACTTATAAAACACATAGGCAGCATGTTAAGGATCAGTGTGTACCGTGCACATCATGAAAGTGAAAAAGAATTGGTGTAGGATTTACTTTAACTAGAAATTCCTGTGTGAAAATGGTTTCAAAGCAAGCAAGTAATACATTGAATTAAACACAAACTGCTGAAGAAGAAAGAATTAAATAGTATTTTCTTATAAAACGTTCTTCAATTATCTTTGTTTCATTACGACAGCACGGCAGCTCGCAGGGTTTGGAAATGAGCCATAATGAGGATTTACAGGGAATAAAATGATTGGTCTTGAAGCCATCAGTCACGGAGGCCTGAATGAATGCATCATAATTACAGCGTTTCCTCTAATACATGCAGTTGTTGTGTTTTTAATCGCTTTTTACGGCAGGCGGCGTGTTATCGGCACACAATGCTGGCTCATTTGCATTCTTGTTCTCTTTACAGCAGTTTAAGGTCGTTTGTAGTGAAATGACAAGCTGTCTTGAATAATTACAGTAGGACGGCATGTTTATAAGCTGGTTCACAGCTGTGTGTTTGATTACACGTGTTCTTCAGATGCTTTATTAATCGCATTAACCCACAGTGGTCAGTGTTCGACAGAGTGATTGTCCCCATGGAGGTCCTTTAGAAGATTTTGAGTATTGATCGGGATGAAGCTCAAATCCCTGTAATTGTATTGGATACAAGTTTATTTTCTGAATAACAGTAATAGATAATACAATGCATTTGTAAAGCAGAATAAGCAACTAAGTTAAGAAATCAACAACACTAAAAGGAACAAACACTCGTGATGTCAATTCAAACTGTACATAAGCAAATCTTTATTACATAAATATTGTTTAGTGTGGAGTATAGGCTATTGCATTCTCCTTTTTCGGATACGTACTGTATAAAAGAGAGACCAAGGGTTTTTTATCATTAGTGTTGCGTGTTTTAAACATTTGAACTTATTAACTGTGTTGTGTTTCATAATTGTGTATCTGCTTAAAGGGATAGTTCACCCAAAAATGTACATTCTGTCATCATTTACTCGCCCTCAAGTTGTTCCAAACCTGTATGATTTTCTTTCTTCTACTGAACACAAATTATGGGTAACCAATCAGTTGATGAACCTCATTGACTTTCATAGTATGAAAAAAATAAAATAAATACTATGGAAGTCAGTGAGGCCCATCAACAGGTTTGGACTTGAGGATGGGTAAATGATGACAGAAACCCTTAATTTTTGTATGAACTATCCCTTTAAATGTGTCTGCAAACCCTGTAATAGGATGTTTAATGGCAGGTTCCCACTGTGACAGCTTGTGTTCACAAGGTTCATAAAGTCATCATGTTTAATGGTTTGTATTTTTAGATGTTGGGCTGCCCAATGATAATTTATTACTGATGTTTATTTTGATGATGTTGTTTTTACAATAATTATAATATAGCCTACGGTGGCAGTAGAAATTATTTGAAATTTCTTCAAAGACAGTGGTATTACTACTAGTAGGCTACTTCTCTGTAGAATCATGGTAATACCATAATATTGTATTTGATTTCATCGCTATATGGCACTCCCATCCTGTTTTGTAAGGGCAGACACGGAATATACAGCGTTTCAGAGGTTCAATACTATACGTTACATTATAGCCAAAGGCGTCGCCCCGCCCCTTTAAACGCGTGCTTGCCGCGTCCGCCCCGCCCCTTTTGAACGCATATTAGACGCATTGGACGCCGGTGCTGAGGAGACGCGCGCGGATAGTAACGCCATAGATGCGCTCAGCTGAGGCGTGAGAGCGACACGATTCTCCGATACTACAGCCGCTTTCACGCTAAAATGCGACTCTCAGCACATTATAAAGCATAAGCGCTTTATATGATGGATATATATATGCTATTGGCGGATGGATTAACACGGTAAGAGCATCGCGTGATCTCTGTGTGCAGTGCGCGTGACAGATGAGCAGCTTTTCTGACATTGACATTGAAAACACGCGCATCGATATTTGACAGATGACTTTACAGAATTGCATACGATCGGTGGGGATGTATGGAATGATCTGTTGGTATGGAGATGGTTTGATGATGTAGTAGGGAAACAGTTGCGCATGATGCTGTAGGTAATGAATGCATTGCTCATATACGGGAGGGATAACCTGAAACCTCCAGCTTTATGCGTTACATATGCATGATTATTTAGTGTGAGTCTGCGATATGAGTTATGCAATAACAAGCGCTTATTCACATTGGTTATCGTGTGCATGCAACTTATTTATCGCATGCAACAGACATTTCCCATAGTGTTCATTTGCCATATGTGATGATGTCATTATTGTGATTAATAACGTGTAATGCAGTCGTTGATTTTTCGACGCCGGGAAAGGCATGGCCAGGGCTGGGGAACCTACTAGTGAAAGTGAACTAACCTCTAATGATGCCTGATGAAATGGTCTACTTGTGTCACGTGATGTGGGATGCTCGGGGGCCATACGTCATCGTACGATGGTGCCTAGAGACTCTAATGTTGCATGCTGGAGCTGCAGTGTGCACGAGAGCAGGTTTGCATGACAGAAACCCTTTTTAATACATGTTTAAAGGAATCATTTGCCAATTATGTCATTATTTGCTCAGCCTCATCTAATTCAAACCTTGCATGCTGCTATTTTTCAGTGGAAAGACAAAAATACGATTTTAAGAACCTTCAAACATCTCTTTTCCATACCAGGACAGTTTATAGTGACCATGGCTGTTGAGGTGCAAGTAATGTAATTTTGGATATCTCATGAAACTTTTAACCTTATTTATCCTGCCCTTGAGAAAAAGCAGTACACTTGCAAAGAACATAAGTGCAAAGTGGATGTTATGTTTTTGGACACTTAATTGCATGTTATTTGAAATTAAAATGTATTATAGTTGAAAATTATATAGTAAATGCAATGTCAAACTTTTGGACCCATTTATATATGTAATTTCATAATTCTATTGCCTTGGTTAAAGTGTAGCCTACTTATACTGACAAGCATTTATGGAAAACTATACTTAATGTAATTTTTACTCAAACTTCTATGACATATTTTTAAACATAGTTGTAATTTCACATTGTATAATGAGGTTGCTGAAATTTAGTACACCAGTTTGGGGACCAATTCTCACTATTTGTTTATTAGCATGCATATTACTAGCATATTAACTGGTTAAAGCACATATTAATGCTTTTATTCTGCATGACCATATTCTACATCCCTTAATCCTTCCCAATACCTAAACTCATCAACTACCGTATACTATTAATAAGCAGTAAATTAGGAGTTTGTTAAGGCAAAAGTCATATTTAATATAGGCCTAGTGTTCCCCAAACTAAAATGTGACCTATATATTAACTTTAAATGTAACATTGAATAACACATACAGTGGATAAAGTACTTGACATGTGCTATAGCTATACTATGTTATTTATCACATCAAAATAAGTGCACTTCTTTAAAGCACAACAAAAGAATATTTCATTTGACATTATCAAAGTGCAGTTTTAAAAGAGACAGTTATGATAGTGTATTCTCTTTAAGTACACTTTAATTTTATTAATATTATATTATCTGCAAGCAATTTTTTTATTTTTAAATACACATATCATTTGAAGTACACTAAAAATGCACAGTCAATACAATTAAGCTTGCTTCTTTTTGGGTGGTCTTAAAAAAAAAATATATATATATATAAGTTTAAGTTTTAACCAACCTACAGGTGAAACTTGAAAAAATTTAAAATCGTGCAAAAGTTATAATTTTGATGATTATGGCTTACAGCTTAAGAAAATTAGAATATTACATGAAATCAAGAAAAAAAGGATTTTTAAATGCAGAAATGTCAGCCCTCTGAAAAGTATAATCATGCATTTGTATATAGTTATATATACTAAATATATTAGTTTCTCAATTACTCAAATACACAACATTTTTCGAGTTTCACCTGTAAGCGCGTGGCAAAAACTCTTTGTGTTTGCTGCATCTTTTATCCAAGGTGAAATCATTCTAGAAGATCATATTTATCTATCATATAATTGGCTTTTAACCGAACAAAAAGTCTATTCTCTGATAATCTGAAGAAACTTCATTCAGGACTACTTTCAGATTCAAATAAAACATTGTTTCTCAGATACATGCTAACAAACGTGCGAGATTGAGATTCGAGAGTTGCAGTTCAGATATTTTTTGTGAATAATGATTCAAATGTTATATTTTGTAAGCTCTCATACTTCAGAAAACTTTAATTAGAACTATACTTTAATAATTATTTTACTTAGTTTATTTAAACTTGACAGACATAGTCACTGTGAACTGTTATTATGTGGAAGAAAGCTGAATTCTCCTTTGGTTTTCCATAGAAAAAAATACAGCATGCAGAATTGAACATAATTTTGGTGTGAATAAAATGGTCAGTCCATGCGGTGAGAAGTGTCCACAGGAAACGCTGTTGCCTTCAGTCTCACTGGAACCTCATTAAATTTAGGGAAAATTGCATTACAGTATTATCTCTCTCTCTCTCTCTCTCTCTCTCTCTCTCATGTGTGTTTCACAGGCTGTCTCTTATACATTACATACACGCTCAACTGACTCATATGTTTCTATTTTTACTCCATATCCAAAAAGCATCACTGCATTATTTGTGCAGCCTGTAATAAAACAGAGTCAGGACAGTTTCAAGAGGTCTCATCATCAGAAATCATAAATCATGTCAAACTTTAACTTTCAGAAATCGAAATATTCACCCAGCCTCAAAAGATATATGGAGAAAGTAGAACAGATACTATAATCAATATAACACTGCAATATAGGAATTATAGTATTCATTCCTATTTTGAATTAGCTTTTATTTTTATATTTTCTGTTCAATTTTTCCATGTTTTCTTTTGTCATATTTTGATTTTATATATATTTAGCTTTAATAGCCTCTTTAGATTCATTGCTTGTTGTAATGAATTTCAGTTTAGTTTTACTAATTTTAGTTCTTCAAGGCAACATTTCTAATATTATATTGTATTTATGTCAGCTTTGTTTCAGTTAAAGAAAATGATTTTTAACAGTTGTAGTTTTAGTCAACAATAACAGCATTGTCTGTTGGGAAGAAACTAAACGCAACGCTAAAATAACTTAATTACATTTTTCATTCAGAGTGGCTTCGATGTTTTATTTGACTAGTTTGTTTAAAACTATGGCATAAATGAGGGTGCTGTTTATCAGCTTGTTTATGTGCATTAATATATTAAGTTTGATTGTGTCACTCTAGGAATTATCTCTATTGGTTTTGTGCCAGATAAATATGGCTCTTTCTATTTGAATCATTTAATCTGATAATTAGGGACTGAACATTAGACATGCCACTTTATATAACTTCAATATTTCTAACTACTTCTTAATATTAACTTAGTGTAGTGTAATTGAACTAAAATACCGTTCCTTAAGGACTGTAGTTGAAATACTTTAAATAATAAATGTAGAATACTGTTTTTGACGTAACTGGGCCGCAGTGAAAAAATAAATAAAGTGATAAAAATTGTATATATGACCCTTTAATTAGTGCATGACCTCAAAGTGTTCAAGCCATATGAATTTCTCCTGATGTTTAGTTATTTTTAGCTTGTTTTCTACATGCCCTCACATCCTCATGTGAAAAGCTTTGCTATCTCCGCTCCGGCCATTGCATCTTTCTGTTTGCTCATACGGGTCAAGGAGCTCCAACAAAGCCCGATTCACTCACAAGCCTTTTACTGAAGAGGCCTTTCCCACACCGCAGGAACAGCGGCTGTTTTCTGTGGTTATGAGCGTGTGTGGTTACACGTTACATGATGCTTACAAAGTCTGCATTTCCTGCTTTTAGTGTACCGGTAATGATTTTGCTTCTACATATCGTCGCTGTTGGGCGGAATATATCTCCATATTTCGATTTTTTTTTTTTTTTTACTACTATTGATCAGCATTTACTGCTGTCTGTGGGTTTTGCAAAATATTTAACCAATGAAAAGTATTAAAAAAGAGCTTGTGACTAAATGTCGTATCTCTATTGGCTCCTCAAACTGTCAGCAAACATCATAACTCCCACCACCTCTTTATGAATGAAGTTACACACAATTTGGGCCATCTCTGCTTGTTTGCAATGCAAAGGTAAATAAGAGCTGGTTGTTTGAATAAGTACAGCATTTTCTTTACTCAAGGAACACAATATATAAAGACTAATGTTTTATGTATTTGAGGAGTGGAGAAGAGTGTCTTAGTGTCGTCTTAAATAGCGTATTATAACATGAGATTTTGGCCAAATGACAGAAAAAACTGAGCGCCCACATATAGCTACAATAACTACTGACCTATACATTGATGAAACAATGATGGACAAAACGAGTATGTCCAAGATCTTTTAAAATGTGGTTAAAAACTACTCCATTATCAAGCCACAATGACAATGCGGTGTTTAATTATTTCAAATATACAGTGTTTTTCCATTTCCGGGAAAGTAGTGCTTTTTCTTGACCAACAGTACTGATATGTTTATATCATTTTCTAAAGATAGATAACTTTGTCTTGTGATTATAGTCTGGGTGAATCATATGAAGCGTGTCTGGGTCATATTTCACCCCAAAAAGAGCATTTTAAAGCCATTATCATGACAATTTCAAATTTTTTCTTTTGATTTTGGGGTGAAATATATGCGGTTTCTATTGAGATGTACAAGACATTTGAAAGCAGAATATCTTGCAAACTCAATACTTTTAAATACATTTTTGTGTTGCAACAATAAAAACAACAAATGTGCATTTTAAGACCATTATCATGACAGTATTGTTGTTTCTTAAATTTTAGGGTCGAAATATACCCTTTTTAGTGAGATGCACAGCACTAAATTTGAAAGCAGAATCGATTGTGGATCAGAAATCAGGCTCAGACTTGCAAACTGGATATTTTCACATGAATTATTGTGTGGCATAGTTTTGAGGCCGTGTACATTAGGGTGTTTCCTGACCCGCGGCTCGTCCTCAGGGCATTTTGTGGTCTGTGTTTGACTTGGCCTGATTCCGATTTTATGAGACGAACTCCTGTCCTGTTCACAAGTGGAAGTGGATTACAGAGATTAGAGATTGAGGAGCACAGATTGATTGACAGCACAGACGCTACACAAAGACAAGGTCATAAACTGGGAAGCTCGTTGGCTGGGAATATGAGGGAATTGTCGGGAGCTCATCCAACATGGTCTCCTAATGTCAGTGTCTTTTTGAATATCACTTTTTCATGAATGTTAAAAGACCAGATAGAGAATCGTATAATCACCCAAAAATGTATTCATCATTTATTTACAGTGAATTGTGTTAAAGCCTTTCATTTAAAGATGTATACACATCTTCACATTTAAATCTTTATTATCATTTGACAATTTCTGTCATAAAACAATAGATGGCACAAGCTGATGGGTCCTTAATAAAACCTGATGATATTACATCGTTAACTTCATGGTGCAAGGTGATTGGTTCCTGCTGCATCCGCAGCCAATGAGCTTGATTCTTAACATTTAAATATTTGTATTTTGTATTTTTTTTTATTTATCCCCGAAGGGAAATTGTGTTTGCAGCGTACACCACCTCACCCAACATTTGGCAAATTCACATTTGACATATTTACAATTTGGATACATACCAAAAAAAAAAAAATAATTAAAAAAAAAATAGTAAACCTGATTAAGATATCCAGTCTAGCGTCTATTCATCTACTACCACTAGAGGGAGGATAATTAAAAAACTTGATTGCTTGCGGTATAAAAGAAAATTTTAAACCTATTTGTTGTAGCATATATTGCAGCGCAGAGTTCCTCTGAAACCCTCCCGCCTCCCCAGCTCCACCTGTTTAGATGTGATGTGAGTGTTTTTGGCAGTAGCAAGTTTCTACTAGCAGATCTATTCCACCCAGACCAAATACATGTCATATCCATTACCATGCTGAACTCTTCAGAGGGTTGTCATGATAGAAGTATAATTATCTCAGTCACTCCCATTCTGTAAATGATTCACAGATCTGCACGTTTAACTGTTTCAGATCACTAATGATAAAGTCTAAAACAAAAAAAAATCACATTTTGTTGTGGCAATAATTAGCCAGAATTTTCCCCTTTTTTTCATTAAGAAATCTGGGGTGTTTTTAAAGAAATTAATACTTTTATTCAGCATGGACACATTAAATTGACTGTAAGTAAATTTATAATGTTACAAAAGATTTCTATTTCAAATAAATGAACTTTCTATCCATCAGGGAATCCTGAAATTTTTTGATCGGGTTTTCCACAAACAAATGAAACAGTTTTCAACATTGATAACACTTTCAAAGACATCAAAAAATCCCAAACTTTTGACTGAGTAAATCCATTCAACATAACTTGCACATAGATTGCTGGTGAAACTCTGGTATGTTAATGAAAGTAAAGGACCACTTTTGCACCTATTATCCATTTATCTGTGTAGAGAAGTCTGTATTATCAAAATTTAGATTAACATCAGTTCATCAAGTTCATCATCACATTGGGTGTCCCCAGATCAGTTTGAACAGATGGTCATTCACAAGGCCTCACAGGAGCGAGACGTTCGTGTCGATGGTGTCTGACATCAACGATTTTTCAGATCAGCCCGTTTGTTACAGTACATCCCATAATCAGTTTATTTTTTCCAAACCGGCAGTGATGGTTCTCTGTTGTCCTCATGTCAAGTGTTTATTGTGCACTATACTCAGTTTCTGCAGTGGTGGTTTAGCAGCTCAGGCTGCAGGATTGGGGAGGTTTTTGTTTTAAAGCCTTTCACAAGACTCCCATTGTCCCCCGTATCAAATGGGCTCATTATGCAAAATTAGCGCTGGGCCTTCGGCGTGGATTGGGCCGCATTGCCAGTCCTCACATTAGCATGGAAAGCTCTTATTCAAGACTGCTTTGCATTATGAGACCAGACTGCTATTGATAAGACTGAAGGGGGTCTGATAAGAAGGGTCTGATGAATTCACATCAAGAAATAATCACTGGGTGTGTTAAAAAGCTTGAAAAGTCTGAGCAAGACTCCTTGACTTTCATGTGTGGGTTTACATTTTGTACTATTTTTTTTATATTGTTTCTCATGCAAAATTATTCAAGCTGACCCCACCATAGACTGCTTTGTGATTTTGCATGTTTGATAAGGCTGAGTTAAAAAATATAGATTTATCTCGTTTTGAACAACCGATAAAGATTCTTAAATTTTACAGCTGGATAAAAGTCAGATTTCATGGATGCTTCATGGATAGATCTATCTAATATAGTGCATTGTATATACAGTAAAGAGAAAAGCACCTATAAAGGAAACATGTGGTGGTAAAGAGGCTCATATGTTCAATAATTCACAGCCATCTGTATCTCTGCGGAGTCTGCGCTGGGTTAAAAGGGTCAGCTGGCATCAGCAGTCGTGAGATGAGAGGGGAGATGGCACAGTACACACTTTACAGATGACAAGGTCAAGGGCCACGGATATTTGCTGTATTTGGTGATTTTCACTGAGATTCTGGACAAATGCTCCTGTTAACCTTCATAGCAAAACTGTACTGGATAAAAAATGGTGTAGTATTTACTTTGAAGCAATTTTCATTCAGAAATTGCAAGTAAATGTCACAAATTATTACATAGAAATGGCATTGAATTAAACATGAAATTTTGATGTATATAGAGTGAAATAGTAGTTTTCTTTTAAAACGTACTCCAATACATGTTCAAGATGCATTATGCATTACTCAAAGTTTTGTTCAGGCATCTTGTTGACTGTTTAACTAACTTTAACCTTCTCACCAAGACTCCACAGCAAGGTTGCATTTCTTGGTTTGTAAACTAGTTTTTCTTTTCATCATCTCAGCTATCCATCTGCCAATTGATCCTACAATTTTTCTTAGACTGTTCTCAAGTACAAATGGATATTCTTTTTTTATGAACTAATGATTAATAATTTTACAAGGACAAGACAACTCTGATGACTATAGCCCTATTCAGACAGGACTAGTTTTCGAAGGGGATGTTAGAGAAATTTGTGTTTTACAGACGTACTTTGCAATTTTAATCCCGTCCAAATCTGCCAAGTCTGTGTTTTTCTCACACAAACTCAGTAAAAATGCAACGGTCCTCTGTGAAATTGAATACCGTCTGAATGCGAATGTCTGTGATTGCTGATGTTGTATTATCCTAACGCTTCTCCTCGTGTTTTTGGAGCTACCGTTGGAGCTAATAATATAAAAAAATAAACTACATAAATGTCTGTAAGGCCCAAATCCACACTCCCGCCTCTGTAATAAACATGGAGATGTTAGTCCCGTTCGAATCAGTACATGAAATCACAGATGTCGAGTGATAAGAATTGTAACTCAAAAGTAATTAGAAAACTAGTCCTGTCCAAACAGTGCTTGTGCGTGTTGGTAGACAGCGGGTGTTTCATACAAATGCAGCGACTCGATTGTGTGACACAACGTGAAAAGCTGCCAGACAAATGCTCTGTGAGTAAGCAGCGTCTGGGGATATAAATGTTTGTAGAGGTTTCAGTTCCTTCTTTACATAATGGCTGTCGTAGAAACACGGTGTGATTAGCTGAATCTCATAAACTTAGCAGTAGGGAGTGTGTAGAAGGTCTTGAATACCATTTGATCTCCCTTTTGCAATAAAATAGACATTTACGATGTGGAACTAAATGTGATTTGAAGTGTTTGTGTAACACTCCTGAAAAGGGAGAAAATAATTAACGAAGGAACGACACGGATGAGTTGCTTCATCAATGGTGGTTTGATTGTATCTTTATTGACTACGTGCATTATTTCAGTTGTGTCCTCTACAACACAACGCAGGAACTTGTACAGTATCGTTCTTCATGACAAATGATTGCACCTGTTTAGACAAGCCTTCAAAGAGCCTAATATAGACTCAAGACACTATTTCTGTCCTGCCTTCAGCCAGCAGATTTGAATTGATGAAAGTTGAATTTGAAACCAAGCATAAGAGATAAAAAGGTTTCGATTTACATAAGTGTTCTTAAGTGATTTACCATTCCAAGACATTTCAAAGGTGAAAAGATGGGTTTTTGTATTAGGGATTCAGTGCAATTTTGTTAAGCCCTCTCACTGTTTGTACTATGATGGTTATGAGATGATGTTGTTGCCAGGGGAAACATCATCCTCTGGCAACCACCTCCAATTTACTCGCATACATCTTGCCAACTTATTTTGCTGAACAACGCAATGCAGTTGAAGCCATTCAGAATCAGAAAAAAAAATGTATTTGCCACGTACATCTGCACTGAATCTTTTCTTGATGAGTTACTCCGTAAGGTTATGCGATACTAATCAACTATATAGAATACTAAATATTGTGCAGTTCATTCATTCATATAAGTTTATTGAATAGGATAAACCCCTTGAGATGAACCATCTCGTTTTCGAGGGGGTCCTAAAGTTATTGTTAAAGGTATTGTTGAAGTTATTATTTATTGACCATATTAAATTTAGGCTATTTTAAATTAGTATTGTGTTTTTGTGGTTATCATCCAGTTCCCAAAAACATTCTCTTTGCATTCCTGCTTTTTTTCATGCAACAGATTTAAATGCAACTTTTTTTAATGCAACTAATTTTGTTTTGTTTTCTCCCTCTCTTGCAGGGAACCTTAACCTAAACGAATTTAATGGGGAAAATTAGAAGAGTCTCATTAAGATGACACGCACAGATCCACCTGACATATTAGTATCAACTGTGTATCAAGATGTCAAAGTGAATTCCCTCTCGACCCACTCCAAAGCCTGTCATCCCTCAAAACAATGTGATTCCCCATCCATCAGGAAACTGGAGAACACTCGAAAAAGCAAAAAGAGGCACTGCCGTAGCTTTGACACTGAGTCTATGGACAAACTCCGATATCATACAATAGCAATGGAGTACCCATACCGAAGGGCTGAAAGGTACGCGGCCAATCCAGATGTTACCTGGAACGCCTTAGGTCGCCAACAAGGGCATGGACTCCATCGGTTTTCTTCCCCAGACATATTTAGCTACCGTCTCACCTCCCAGCCAATGACTGCTGAGATGTCTGGTGAAATTGCTGTGACAGAACAAAAGAGGAGGACTAGATCTAGAAGTGCCTCGCGGGTTCAGACCAGCCTAACTCCTGTATCATTTGATGCTTCCCCTCCAGTGACAAGGAGGGGCCGGGAAGCTCAAAGAGCACATAAAAACACTCAGCCAAGGCCAGAAGTTTCCCCAAGAAGAGAGTCTTCCTATGCTGCCACACGGGCACATTTGAACGAAGTACACCCCATCAAACTGCAGCCGCAGAGGAGTGATACAAGCAGGTATTCCCCTGTATATGTGTCTGAAGGCACTGGTGAAGGAAGGCCAGAGAAACCTGCTACTAGTCCTCATGTTCGGTGCCGAGTGGACATCAAACCGGATGAGTCGGCCATGCAGCAAGGAGGCCGAAAGGCAGCTACATCCCATGTGGACATACCTTGGCAGAAGTATCCTAGCAGTGGCAGTCGGAGTCTGACAGTGCCTCGCCATTTCTCCACTTCGAGGACACCAACTCCCACTGAATCCTTCACGGGAGAGTACAGGCAGGCGTACCAGTATTCACAAAGTATGCCAAACAGCTACATGCAGCCTATGGAGATCCCTTTACAAAAGGTGGCCTCACCACGGGAGCCAAGGGAACACTATGGACGGGAACGAAGGGCTCATTCAAGCCCCAACGTGCCAACTAAATTCTTCTATGCAGAGGATTTGGGGAAGTATGGATCTTCAGCTCCATCACGGACTTATTATCAAGATGACCGATACAGCATTCCAAGCCAACCCTACTCACCTAAAGTACAATATGTTCAAGATCCAAGGACTCACATTGTTCATACTATACCTTCCAGGACATATTACTCAGAAATTGACCACTACCATTACCCTGGACAGTCTGCGTACTCTAAACACTATGCTGCAAGTGAGCCAGGGGCGTATATAATACAGACACCTCCAGCAAGGACTTACTATGGCGATGACCCAAGGACATATCAGATTCAAACAACCCCTCCTCGGATCTTCTACATGGCCGACCCATACACGCAACAAATGGAGCATCATATTCCTGCAAGGGCATATTACACAGAGGGAAGACGACATGCCCGTGTGGTGCAGCCACAATCTGAGGATTGGTACGGCTCAGAGGTATCCGGCTACTCTAGCCATTACCCTTCCTCGTATGTCTCACAGGTTACTCCCACAAAAGTTAGACAAGAGCCAAAGCACACAACTTGGTATGCCAACCCATGCATGGAGCCAGCAAGAACTGTAACAGACCCAAGACCATACTCAAGATCTTGGGATAACATCCTCGATACCCACGTAGAGCGGGAACAGCCCGTACCTAGAGGGAAAAGTGATGAGAATCTTCTTTGTCAGGGGATACAAACGTCAAGTGAAAGACCTAAACCTGTGGTTGTCAATCTTTCCAGCTCACCAAGGCGTTATGCTGCACTGTCCTTATCTGAAAACTCTTTGATTGACAAAAGTCCAACTGAGGCCATGAGCTCTTCAAGTAAGCTGTGGTTTGTCACACCTGAAATAACCATCACAGACAATGATATCAGACCAGGTAATCTTAGTAAATCAGAGGGACGCTCAGCAAGTTGGGATGTGCTGGATTCAAAAAGTGCCCCAAATCAAGAACCCCCTCAACGTGAAGCAAAATCCCGCTCTGGAGAATCTACCAAAGAGAAACCACACGGCAGCACATCCCTACAGCAAAGTTTAGAGCAGCTTGATGAGCTTCTAGCTGACCTTGTCATCGATTACAAGCCTCCAGCCAGGACCAGTGAGGAACTGCTTGATCAACTCAAAAAGCTCATTGATGAAGAAGAAGCAGTATCTTCAGCAAGAAAGGATTCAATGGCAGGATCTGAAAGTGGCATGCCCCTTGACAAACAACCCACTTCAATAAAAATAGATCCTGAAACACTAAGAGACACTGATGGGAGTTGTGATGGGCTGAGAAGTACAGAAGAGTGCTCCCCTGACCAGAGTCCAGATGAGGACGACACGATGATGTGTTCAAACAATAAATGCCGTCGGACTGAGACCTTGTTTAACGCCTGCCTCTACTTTAAATCCTGCCACAGCTGCTATACTTACTACTGCTCTCGCAACTGTCGCCGCGAGGACTGGGATGTCCACAAGGAGAGCTGCCTCTACGGGCGAATCGGCAGTGTGTGTCGCCACATTATTAAGCACTGCCGAGAGACCGCAGAGGTCCACAAAGCTTTCTCCCGTATAGCCAAAGTAGGATACTTGTCTCGGGGCAGGGGTGTCCTGTTTTTGGGATTTCCAAATCCGGGTTCGTCCACAAATTTCCTTCAGTTTGGACTAGAAAGTCTGCTCATGACGCCAACATACTTATCTCTCCGTGAGCTGGAGAGCTTCAAAGATAACCTTGGGGAATATTGCAAGGAGCTCCAAGAGGCGGGAAAGGAATATGACCCTAATGAATGTTTTCTCTTGAATGTATCCATCGCTGTTGGTGATAAAGTGCCTGACGGACCATCGCCAAGGGTCCAAGCCCCAACCGTCAGGAAATTTGCCAAGATTGCTCTTGCTTCCTACAGCCCAGAAAAGAAGGTCCATCGGAAGGAAAGTGACATGGAGACGTTAATCCTGACCCCACCACCAGGTATGGCTGACATTGACAAGGAAGGTGAGGAGGGACGGAAAGCCAGGGAGATCTGCTTCATCAACATTCAGCGAGAGTTGAGGATACGAGGGGTGTTTCTTCGCCACGAGTATCCCAATGTCTACCAAAAACTCTGTGAGTTTGTTGAAAACAACAGGAGGTTCACGCCCACTACTATTTACCCTATTGATAAAAGGACCGGCAAGCAGTTTATGTGCATGATAATGGCAGCCTCCGAGCCACGAACTTTGGACTGGGTAGCCAACCCACATCTCTTAGATGACATTATTTAAACAAGTGCACCTTTTATATATTAAAGCATAGATCTCACAATAGTACATATCTAAATATATCAAGCTTATTTGTTATACATGTTTGTAGATATGTATTTTGTTAATGGAAAAAAAAATTTATTCATGTCTGCAAGGTCAGTATTATTCAATATTGGAATATTGCCCATCAGATGTTGAATATGAGTAATTCACATTGTTGTTGTTTTTTCATTAACTTGGTATCTAGACCCAGCTTTTGTTCATTTATGCTTCACTGACGATTACTGCCCTCCTGTTTCTTTGTAGCAATTGTCTTTTGATATTCTTTAATTGTTCATGAAAAGAGAGAGAAAAAACAGTCTTCTATTTATTTTATCAATCTACAGAATTATGTACTTATTTACTTCAGAGCTGAATATTTTTTCCTATGCAAAAAAAAAAAAAAAAAAAATGACAACATTATCCAGCAAAAATGTTGACAATGTTTTGGTTAAAGAAATGCGGTACTATATTTCTTTTAATCTCTCAACAACAACAAAAAAAAGTGTATTTTTAATACAGGCATTATTATATTATATCATATTATATTATATTATATTATATGAATTATATTATATTATTAACATACTTTTAGTGATTTTGTGATTGGCACAAACTTAAAGAGGAACTTAATAATGCAGAGTAGATTCACAGTACACACAAAGGACTGTGGATTATCCACGGTCTACTAAATGTACTTTGAGGAACGGCTTTAATTAAAAAGAGAGCTGCTTAGAATCAAGCAACACCTAGAATTTTGTGCTCCAACCTGGTAAACTCATTTTTTTGTAAATGGTTTGTTATTTAGCTTTCAATTTAATGAAGTAATTGGTGCTTTGTATGTATGGTTAGTAGAATTACTTGAGCAATAATGACCTTGAAGACAAAACCTGGAAAATAGTGGCATCAGTGATGTGCTGCACATTAGGTGTTGGCCGGTACTGTTCCATCAGAAACACTGTGAACTGAGTTATCTCTTATATGCGTGTCACTTGATAGAGTTTCCTTGTGATCACCTATTAGACTTGGAAATATTTTAGTAGTTGTTAAGATTATGAGGGATATGCGACTGTAGTTTCGACTCTAGAAAAATGGAATTAGAGTTGCTGTATGGTATATTGGTTATTAAGCTTGGAACAATAGTATATTTTTTGTGGTTTTGTTTGCACATTACTGATTTTGCATTTAGATTTTACATTCAACAATGCAAATGTGGTAGCAAAACAGCACTGATTCTTGAGCTACTGCATAAAATGGCCCACATTTGTATCTGCCATTTAGCATGTTAATAGCTACACTGTAAAAAAAAGTTAACTCATTATTTTGAGTTATCTTCTTGCATGGTTTTTTTTTAGTTTAACTAACTTATTTCGATAAATTGAGGACAAGAAAACTTACATTTTCGTGTTGTCTGGACAATCTAGTTTAAAAAATAAGTTGAAATAACTAAATTGCTAAAATATTTTTTACAGTGTAGCAACACCAATTAATAGATCCATGCAAAAACAAAATCAACACTCAGATGTTAAGCATGTCAGAGATGGAATATACAGTCTGTTTAAAACCATCCTGCATTATCAATTCATTTTTACAGTGTAATGTTTTGTCATATAAAAGTTATTTGACCTTACAGTACTTTAACCTGTCGGTGTTGACGAAAGTAAAAGAAGAACTTTTAAGCAGCATATCATAAAGGAATACCTCTGAAATTATAAAGAACAAATTCAAAGGAATTAATTCCTTGGCAAATTCATTTGTGTGGCCTGTTTTGTGCCAGTACTCAAGAATCAGTGAGCTGATACCTGTAAAACTGTGTCACGTACTTGCAGTTTGTTCCTATTTCACCACTAAAGTCTGAAGCGGGTTTTCCCTCCTTGAGTTTCCTAGTTATACTTTGCTCGACAAATCTGTTCACTGCTTTATTGATGAATTCATGTCATAGCACAACCCTGTCTGAACTCAGAACAGCTATAGCACATGTTCCAGGTGATTTTGCCCAGCTGAGTGTAAATATACAGTGGTAAACAGACAGAAAGGATTGCATGTGATTCTATTTTTTCTATCTCATTACATTAATATAGCCTAATTAACCTGCCTGAATATTTGATATTTGAAAATATGCTGTATATGAGGGATAAAGTATATAGTAAAATATATGATTATATATATATAGTAGGAGTGATATTTTCAAGATCAATGTGTCAACCATTGCTGTTATGCTGAAAACAACAGACAAAGACACGGTCTCACAGAAAACAAACAATCTCAAGCTTGAATAAAAAAAAAGATGTGTCTTTGAAAAATTGTTTCTGTTGTCCTATAATTACGATAGAATGTATCTTACCTTGTGTCAATGTCATGGCTCCACCATGTGGTGTGTTTAAGGATTTGTTACATTTCCTGATCTTTTCGAATCCCGCATGCAACCGTCCGTTTAATTTTACAGAGCTTTCATCTGTCATTTCATTGACACTTTTTTTCCAGCAACGATTCATTTTCTTCTTTTTGAAATGGCTGACGTCACTCTTGTCTCAATGTTTAACCTCCAGAGGGCAGCAACGCGCAAGATACAATTATTTTGGTTATTTATTTTTGGAACCAAATAAGAACGTTCTTCCTATAGGTTATTTATAGAATCTATTGTATAACCTATATAGAACGTTCCCTGCAGGTTCTTTTTAGGTTTTATTTTTATAACCATAATATTTTGTGCTGAAATGTTATTTTTAGATAAAGTTTATTCAAACCTGGATTAGATCAGTCAAAACGTCAGATAAATCCTATTTCATAACTAAAAATATTAAGCCTTGGTTAAGCATAGTATGGAAAGCATACAAATCATAAATACGTTGGTTTGTAACTTTCTTTACTGCGCGCCCCTGAGCTACATGCGCTTATCGCGCACGCGCTTACGTCTTCCACAGAAATACAACAACAAAAAAGGATCTAATACCTATCTAATTAAATACTAAAATACATTAGTTTATCGAACTTTAACTAATTTCTTATAATCAAAATATACAAACGATATAATTAGAGTAGCCTAAATAGTGTGATTTCAGAGAGATTTGACAAGTCGAATTGAAGAGTTAACAGAGGTTAACTGAGCGAAAGAGAAAAGCACGTTATCCCGTTCATCATTGAAAGTCATCGAGTCGCTAATGTCATTTTGGACTAAACTGCTCAATTCATACGGATTCGTTTTACTATCTCTTTATCAACTTTTTGAAGCATCGTAGCTGTCAACGAAGGGACAGAAAGTTCTCAGATTTCATCAAAAAGATCCGCATTTGAAGATGAACGAAAGTCTTACGGGTTTGCAACAACATGAGGGTGAGTAATTAATGACAGAATTTTCATTTTTGGATGAACTATCCCTTTAAGAGCGAAATACTGTTGAACAAGACATCGCACCTATAATAGGGCTGGCATTTAAAATGTTCCTAATATTGTTCTGGGAGTCCCCAACAACAGTTTTACGTGCATGCAATGACAAAAAACACTTTTGTTGTCTTATAATATGCATTTATTTTTACCTGATTTGCTCACCGACTCTCAAATGATTCGTTTAACGACTCATTTTTCAAACCCCTCCTTTGCGTGACGCTAATCTGCGGTGATTGGTCAGATGACCCAGTCAGTTTTTGCGTTAGCCCAAAGCTTAAACATATTGATAAAGCACTGCAGTACTACTACAGGTATTGCTCTATTCTTTATGACAACTCCAATAACAACGACAAACATTTCACATATTTAAAAAAAAAAATGACATTGGAGACCTAGAAGCTGCGCTGAGCGTAACTTACACAACACACACACATACTTATTGAGCATGCTACAAAACCCATAAAATCAACAATTATTAATAATACTTACAGGTTGCGATTTGGAGGAGGAAGCTGATCCAAATAAACTTGGTACTGAACCTTCCTTAAGTATCAACCGGCTCGAGAATACATATTTGACAGCATTTATGTTTTTGAAGCAATCATCTTCAAAATGACGCGAACACAGCAATAACTTCGGACTATACATCTGTGGTATAGTTGCATATATGAACTGTAGCCACTGATTCAAATGCTCTGGGCAGATGAAAAAATGTCGCTTTTGCGTCACACTTCAGAACACATCGTCTCGTCGCCATGATGTTTTCAAGTTTCCCTGGCTTCTACGAGTACGAGCGCAATGAGTGGGCAGATCTTATTCAAATAACTTGTACAAGTGACGTCATAAAGTTAGAGAAAATGCATCGTTCGTCTATCGATTCATATCAGCGACTCCGAGTCGACTCTTACTTTTGAGAGACAATAACTTTGTATACGGTGAACTTTCAGATTTAAAACTTTGCATGATGTTTTAGTTCACTTAGATCTATGTTACACACTACATGAAGGGCAATTTTCAAAAATCCATAATAGGTACCCTTTAAGATATTTTCATGCACACTTTTAGATTTATACCAAAATTGATTACTTTATTTCTGGAAATTATGGATTTCAGCAGTTAACACACTTAAATTAAGTGCAAAAATGCACGACACCAAAGATTTATCTGGTCATTACATACATTCTGAAACGTGTGTGAAAAATGCTGTTTGTAAAATATAAAACACCAGCTAGGTTTACCTCTAGAGGGCAGTCAGCTTCCGCCTGAAGAACTGCTGCTTCTGCTGGAAATGGAAACCGGAGGATATCAGTGAAGATTTTTTTATTTTCACTAAACATCACTTAGCTAATAAATCATACTGTTTTCCTCATGGAGACCAAAAAATGCAATAAAAAATGCGAAAATTAGGGGGGTTTATTCTCTCTCTTTAGGTTCAAAAAGAGGTTTCTACCTGAAAATGTTATGTATATAATTAGATATATACACACATATATATACATACTTGGTTACATTTTGAAATCTCTGTGGAAAAAGTAAATAGTAAAAATCTTATGTAACCACGGCCGAAAAAACATACATGTCAGAAAGTATTTTCACCCTGAAAATAGAAATGACATGCACATTCAATCCATTTAAAAACAAAATCACAGGCAGCTCTGGAATGATACTAACACTGAGTGCATCAGCATTCAAACCTAGTGGTTTGAAAAGCAGACTACCATCAAAACAATTGTATTCAGCACAACACACAATGCACTGAACACACACAAAGCCAAGCTGACACCGTCTGGAAGACTCCAGTGAGGATGAAGAGCCAAAACAACCGTCGTGACAGAACCGGAGAGATGTTCACAGCACTGAGACACCAGAGGAAGACAAAACAAGCCTATTCCTCCTGCAACAAGAGCTGAGAAAATACATCTCCGGCTCCATGACTGTCACTCTGAATTAACTTTATTGTCTTGGTCGTGGCGAAGTCCCAGGATATTTTTATCCGGTGTCTATCTGCGTTTCTCACGGAGGGCAGAAAAAGATCTCTCAGGGGCCACAGCTGCAGAAGAACCCCGAGACTGAGGCGTGTGTGAGGATGAGTCCTCTGCCAGCTGTGTCTGATACACACAACACCGGTTCAGTTTAACCCCTGAGGAGAGACGGTACCTGTGATCACGTGCCGCTTGCTTGCTTTCTTTTAAAAAAAAAACAAAAAAACAATTGGCTAGTTGGTCTCTTTTTCATTAAACTATGAAGTGAAATGCAATCAGTGGTTCCTTAAACTGCATTTATGGGCCAAACACTCCTCAGATTCTGATTTGCAGTTCATGATCCCGCGGTTTAAAACACAAACCCGTCAAACAACAGATGAATTGCAGTCAAGAAATCCAGACCACAGTTTATCTGAATGAGCTAAAATAGAGTAAATCCAGAATGTATTACAGCATTCATGTATGACCACAGTGTGCTCCTCTTCTGATGGACACTTCCAGCAGGATAACACACACGTCACAATGATCAAATCATCTCAAACTGGTTTCTTGAACATGACAGTGAGTTCGCTAATCTCAAACAATCACAAGATCTCAGTTCAATAGAGCAGATTCGGGATGTGGAGGAACGGGAGATTCACGTCATAGATGTTCAGATCCGACAAATCTGCAGGAACTGTGTGATGCGATCATGACATTATGGACTAAAATCTCGGAGGAATATTTCCAGAACCTTGTTGAATCTGTGCACGGACACAATAGTCAAACCAAAAATTATTCAGACACCAGATATACATTTTGATATATATATATTTTTTTACTAGTGGGTGCAGGACACTATTACATACACATTTATGAGGAGAGCAAAAATAAAAGTAAACTGTGACATATTATACCCAAAAATTCTTCATACCAGTAACGAAAATTATTCAGACACTTTGACCTGACCATGTTTAGCTTAAGTGTTTTTTCTTTAATTGCTAATGTGACCTTTTTACACCACAGACTGAACAAAATTAAGCATTGCTTGGTAATTTGTTGACCATTATCTAATTGTGTAGTTCAATTTAACAGATATTCAACAATCCATTTGTGAGACAGTCTAACAGAAGGATGGACAAAACCAGTGAAATCAGTTCGTGTCATATTTTATTACCATTTTCTAAACTATAGCCAATAAACCGTGATAAAGTGAGACATGTTGAAGAAGGTGTCTGAATAAATTTTGCTTTGACTGTACATCAGCTCCAGCTCATCAGTCACTACTTGTCATATTATTACTTGCATAATTCTGTTTGTATAACAAAAAAGCACCACAGCTGCAGATCAAGACTACAACTATACAAATCAGAGATAAATGAGTGAGTGTTGGACGACTCCATGTTCAGTTCCACGTCTAGCTCTCTTGTGGCCTGTAGGGTTGGGCGAGCAAGGCAAACTAAATGTGACAGAGGAGAGACCCTGCACTAGCCTGAGGCTAACAAACCTACTTGGCTTTGTATTAATGCTGCAACAAAGAGATTTCTCTATATTATACAGAGACCAGTAAAAACAAAACTTTTAACAGTAGCTTTAATGCAAAACCTAGTGACCTGCCTTTCTGTCTACATAGGCAGCAACCTTTTAAGACACTGTGATAAAAACATAAGCGCTCTACATAAACAACACGACACATAGTGTCTCTCAAGTAATACACCTCTGAGTATAGTTTGCATACTGCAAAGCAAACCACAATACTCTAAAAAAGCAGAAAATACATTGTAGATACAAATACTGGAGAGATAAATTATTCAGTATCAAGTGTCAGTGTTTCTGAACTCCCAGAAACGCCTCCATTGAAGTCTTGAGTTTTCTTCCAGGAATGAACACGTCACAATATTTATATCACCATTTTTGGTATGTCAAAACATAAATCACAAAATTGTGATTATATCACAATATTTATGTCACAATATATAATATCACCATTTAAATCGTTCATACGCAGAATAAAGGTGCGGGGCCTATTTGAGTTAGGCACCGTTTTCAACTAAAAACGTAAAACATTTTATGCGATTTGGCCGTTTGTTTACAAAACAACTGAAAACACAAACTTTTGAAAACGGTTTTCAAACTAGACGTTTTTAAAAACGGTCTCCGTGTAAACAGTAAAAACACGAATCTCTAAAGACAATGACGTTAAACACATGCGTATTGCGTATTACATGTTCAGTCTATAGTGCTCCATCGCCATCTAATGGCATGGCAGCAGAATACAGCGTTTTCAGTTGTTTTCGCGGATCCGTGACACTCGAAGTAAAAAATTTTCCGTTTTAAGCAAATCGTTGTCCTGTAAACGTACCCTTAGCTAGTAGTGTGTTGAAACTCACAGTAGTGTTGAGGGGCAGGACATTTCAAAAACACCCTCGAAGTGGTTGACCAATCACAACACACTGATTCAGCCGACCAATCAGAGCACACTGATCCAGCCGACCAATCACAACACACTGATCCAGCCGACCAATCAGAGCACACTGTGCTTTTCAGAAGGAGGGGCTTCATATAGACAGGGACGAAACAGTGTTACTGACAGACTGGGAAGAGACGAGCTGCAACAATGGAGAATATGGGGGAAATAATGTGTTTTTTGAGCATTCAATCATGAAAACCCAAAGACTTTGAAAAAGGGCATGATAGGTCCTCTTTAAATATTGAAAACACAATAAAACAACACAAGGACAAAATATATTGTAGTTCAGTCTTTAATTAGAAAATCTACTTATATACAGTATACATGTACTGTAGCAAATATTGTTGATTCCATAGGCCGCATGATAACCCCCCCCCCCCAGGTCATCGTAATATTATAAATAAAGTTTTATTTGAAATGTCTATTCAGCTGTTATCCCCATCACGGGAACACACGCTCTATTTGTCCATCCGTCAGCGCTGAACTGAGTATCACTCATCGCTCTCTGGCTTTGACAGACATAGAAATAAAAAAAATAAACAAGATCAGTCAAGACAACATGGCAGTCGGAAACCTGAGTCAGAACGTTTTGGATAGAACATACACCCTGAATCCAGTTTAACAACAGCAGCGATTGAAGTGGAGTTATAGGAAGAGTTTCCTCTCATTTGTAGAAAGAAAAAGGTGGAAACGGCAGGTTTGGTGCGGAGAACGAGCCATCTCTGCACACACAGATGAAATGAACCTAGTATAATAATGTTATCTTTAACATTTATATTGAAATGTGGCAAAAACAGTCATACATTCCCATTGCAGCCCAAGAGGACAGTCCGAATAAACCAAAACATCCATCTAAAAGAGAAAGAAGGCGATTGGTCTGTTATAATATATGCAATCAAAAGATACAATGCAGAGGGGAAAAACACATCACAGTAAAAAGTAGTTATTCATTTCTTATTTGATCATTAAAAATCTGTCGTTCCTTAACCTACGAGCCTCATCTGTTGGTAAAAAGAGTTTAGAGGCTTTTCCCGACGCTTAAAATCTCGAAGAACGCAGTTGTCATATTGATCTGTAGCAGGCACTAAAGTACTATGGCCAAAGAGGGTTTGTCATCAGACCCTGAATATGGTTGCTATTTACATTTTCGTTTAAAAAAAGATCACGATCCCTTCCCCTGTCAGAGTCTGATGCGGTTTAAGTTAATATCTTTGATACATATGGGAATAGATAATACGGTTGACTTGCTCTTTCTGGCTTTTAAGGTTCCGACTGCGTTCGTTTGGTGTGCGTTTATGTACAGTTCGTTTGTAGGCAGTGGAAGTGAGTCTTTGAAACTGACGCAAACAGCAGCAAGTTCTCGGTCCTTGGCATCCAGAGTCCAGCTGATGGTTTTGTCTGTTCTGGGCGATGGCTGTGGCTTCAAACGTTAATATAATTGTTCAATTAGATTGTTGGTTGCTTTTTCTAGTACATTCGAGTGACAGCAGAGAGCATTAGTGCTCTGATATGATTAAGGACCGTCAGTCCAGGAAAGGCCAACCTTAAGAGGCTGAGTTCTCCATCCAGATGAGACAAGAACGTCTGTCTCAAATTTATCCCATATTCTCTCGATCTAAACTTCTTGCAATCCTTCTATTCTTTCTATTTTCCCCATCTATCTCTTTACCTCTATTCACATAGGCCCGTCTCACTCTCCGTTCAGTTCTGATCGGTTTGGCCGCCAGCCCTACTGGCCCGACTTTTTGTCCTTCTGGAAACTGAAACTCGTGCGACGGTTCAGTTTGCGTTGTTTCTGTGCGAAGTAATCCGCCCTCGACGTGCTGGCACGAGACTCCAGGATGTAGTTCACCTGGGAGAGGAAGAGGAAGTAACACACTTGCTGTGAAAGGGATGAAATTTATACAAATACAGTAAAATCAGTATAGTGCCCCCATATTATGCTATTTTAAAGGTTCTTAATTTTGTTTTGAAGTCTTCTACATTAGGTTTACAGGCATCCAAGGTCAAAAAACAGTTCGATAAAGGATTCAGTCTCCTCCTTTCTGCTCTGATAGGGCTTATTCGCAAACTAACCGTGGCCATATCTGTCCTGCCCCTAGCCGCACGCAGATTTGAGTTGAGGGGAGCAGTAGCCTAATGGCTTCATCTTGTCGGTATCAAGAGAAGATAAGCTTGATTGGTGTGGACCCACATCAAATAGACCCAATAGCATTAAGTAAAGATCCGTCCTTATTCCCAGCCGTAACTTATCCGGATCTTTAACTATCTCATTCAGTATCCGTATGTATGATACAAACTACAATTTACCTCAACAAGGCGACATAATGAACGACACTCGTCTCATTCGTGGAGGTGGAAAAACAAGTTATTTGTGACATGCTAGATTTGTTGTATTAAAAATGTAAATGAAAAAGAAAAGGCATGAGAGTCGGCTGTTTTTGTCTATTTTAAGTTTTAATTTAAATTGTTTGCGATTTTAATATAAGTGCATGGTTAAATATTTGACCACTTGCTTGAGCAACTTAATATATAGAAGTAATGCATGGAATTATTGGCCTGCGTTGATAAAATAGCGAGTATGTGTTTGTGGTACAGCCGCGGATCAGTTACGCACTGGAAGAGCAGCATATAAGCACTAACGTTATAGCGCGTGCTGCTCCTGTACCGTACAGTTACACGCACCGCACACGGAGTATGTGTGAAACAGCCGTAACGTTAGCTCTGGTAAAATAATGGGAACAGATTTTTTTGTGGGGAGTTGGCTGAAAGTTTAGCCTATTTATCCTAGCTAACGCAACACACCATCGCGCTGTTTAAAAACAAATACAGCGATAAATACCATGGATAATACCGACGCTGCCTCGCTTGTCAGTTGACAGACTGACAGTTGCCGTGGTTTCTATGTCAACAAAATGGCCGTCGCAAACATTGATGACGCAGATCGAATAACATCTATTGGTCAAATGGCTCTGTCTGCTGTGATTGGTTGAACGCATGTTAGAAACAAAACACCTATTACCATATCTGAATTTCAGCTCTTCCTCAGCATTTTATACACACTCACACAAACAGTAACAATGGTGTCGGATTTACAGTTTCAATTTCCAGTCCTTTGGAAGTGCAGAAAAGTGGATTCAAAAGTGGACATGAACAACACAAACCAAACTCTTCCGGCTACAGCTACAGTGTTCAAGGGTGGGGCAAAGTAGACGTCAACCACGGGCAGCCAATGAAGACCATAAACAGGCATTATGCAAATGTGTTGCAAACCTATATAGGTTTGTAACAGGAAGTGAGACTGGAATTGCTGAACTCGTTTCAGGCAGTTCAGAATCAATTCCTTCATTTAAGAGACAATAACTTTATTTGTCGTGCACTTTGATCTTTAAACCTTTGCAGACCTTTTACATTCAGAAACATTTATAATACACACTGCATGAAAGGTAATATTTGAAAAAGCATAATGGGGCACTTTACAAGACACAAAAATATAAAGTCTCAGTTGAACCCTACCTTGAGCACAATCTCATTGACAGTAGCAGCATCACACTCGAAGTACAGGGCTTTGTAGTCGTGGTTGCTTAGATATGTGAGCTTAAATATTGCATGACCTACAAAGAAAGCATAAAAATCTTCTTACATCCGGGAGAGAAGATGAGACACAGAACATGACTGGGGATGCAACTTCCAAATGACCACCATGGTTTAACATACATTTGAGACATCCATAAATTTTTTGCTACCTATATGAATATATTTTTAAATATAATTTATTCCTGTGATCAAAGCTGAATTTTCAGCATCATTACTCCAGTCTTCAGTGTCACATGATCCTTCAGAAATCATTCTAATATGAGGATTTGCTGCTCAAGAAACATTTCTGATTATTATCAATGTTGAAAACAGTTGTGCTGCTTAATTTTTTTGTGGAAATATTTGGTGGATTTTTAGATGAAAAGAAATTATTTGAAATAGACATTTATAATGTATAACAAAATATTTCTGTCACTTTTGATCTATTCAATGCATCCTTGACGAATAAACCATTTACTGACAAACATGAGCCTGATTGAAGGTATTTTTGGGTGCATGCATAACAAACTGAATAAAAAATGACTGTGTTAAACATAAATGAAGATGTTAGCTTTGGCATCTCGGAATATGAACACAGGACACATAATAAAATAAATGGCCCTGCTCCAAAAACAAACGCTCGGTTCCCACTGTGAGACTGGAGCATTTCCAGGCGTAGTGAGCAGACTTCAGCAATCTGTCTTCACTTCATCAATCACTGTTAGCAGCACGCGTCTGGAGAGCTGCGCTCGTGTCCCTGTCATATCCGCTAAGAAGAGATGTCTGCATCACTTACCAATGCAAACCTTACAGAAAGGCTGCATAAATAGATTTAGTTTTCTGTAACGGAGTTCCCTGTAAGTGTAATGTAATATAAATCCCTTGGTGAGTTTGCAGTGCTACAACTATATCTGTCAGTGGCAGTGATGTGGGGACATCAAAAGAGTTTATACATAAACCAGAGGCCTTTTCTCTGAGGCGGCGAGAGATGGTGTTTTTGGCAACACTTTACAATAAGGTCTCGTCATTAGGAAATGCAATAACTAACAATGAGCAACATATTTGTACAGCATTTATAAACCTTTGTTAATGTTACTTAATAAAAATATTCATGCTAGTTCATTAATGTTAAAATATACAACTTTTGATCTTAATAGTGTATTAGTAAATATTGAGATTAACATTAGCTAACATCAAAAAATGCTGTAGAAGTATTGCTCATAGTTCATGTTAACAAATGTTAACAATTGAAACCTTATTGTACATTTTTACCATTACTTAATGTATTTAAGTATTATTTTATAATTCACTAAAGTACACTTTGTTTTACCCCATTTTTAATTAAATGCATTTACTACCGTTCAAAACTTTTTTAGAAATTAATACTTGTTTACATACAACTGTTTGTAACATTGATAAAAATCAGAAGTGTTTCTTGAGCATCAAATCAGCATATCATAATGATTTCTTAAGGATCATGTGACAATGAAGACTGGAGTAATGATTCAGCTTTGATCACAGGAATAAATTACATTTGAACATATTTTCACATAGAAAACAGTTATTGTAAACTAAACAATGTTTTACAATATTACAGTTTTTACTGCATTTTATGATCAAATAAATGCAGCCTTGATGAGCAGAAGAGACTTCTTTCAAAACCAAAGTCTTACTGATCCCAGAATCTTTGAATGGTGGTATAAAAAAAATGAAAGTTATATATTCCTTTACTAAAGTATGAGCAGAACTGACTTGGACTCTTCTCCTCCACCAGGTCGCAGGCACACAGCAGATCCGAGTCGATGGAGATCGGCTTCTGTCGGATCCAGAACTTCGTGCTTGTCTTCTGATTGGTGACAGGGTCGATCTCTACCTTTTCACCAGAAACTCCTGAAAAAGTGGGAAGGTTTTATCAGAAAAATCACTTTGGAAACCATAGATTTGAACTGTCAGCTTTTATCTAAAGGGTTAACAAAAGAATGGCATCCAGGTTTTAAAGAATAAAAGGTGTGTGAATTTATTTCCCCTGTTATTTAAATAAGAATGGAGACCTGAAGCAGGCTGACACTGGGAAACTGTGTGTGTGTGTGTGTGTGTGTGTGTGTGTGTGTGTGTGTGTGTGTGTGTGTGAGAGAGAGGTCTGGAATATTATTACAGGTCTATCTCGCAAGCACACACAAAGTCCATCCATAATGAATGTGACAGCTGTCCATCATTCACATGACATAAAAAAATAGCATGCAAACATCAGTGTGTCATAAAAAAAACCTCCAGTCTGTCAATCAGACTGAAATTCCAAAAAAGATTCCACCACTTCCAGTGCCTGCAGCGCTGCTGTAATTGGGATGGAGCTGTGACTGCAGCAACTGTCAAGTGTGCTGGAATATTTAGTTGTGTTTTCACAAAACTGTAGTGTGTTTGATCTGAAGACCCTCAGCCAAACTTTTGTTCATGCGTGCGTGGAGTTGCACATTTTAAAAGTCAGGAGAAGCAAGAGAGAACTGGGAACTTTTCAGTGTTAGCATTTTGTGCCGTACTAAACTAAACGATATCAATAACTTATAGTTTTTATACATTACACTACATTATATTATTTTGTTTAATACTACAGTATATATAACATTTCAGAATGGCATATTAACATTTTATTGTATATAATATCATACTTTCCTACTATACTATTAGAATAACAATACTATACTGTTACATACTATTATAATATGGTTCTACACAATATTATACCATTCCTAACCTCTATATTACACTACAGTAGGGTTGGGTATCGTTTTACACAAATTGCACAAAGAAATACACTGAACAACGATACGATTGATATAAACAGTTTTAAGATTTTCAGGTACAAAATGTCGAATCAAATGTAAAATAACACTGCACTTTATAAATAAAATATACATTACAAATATAGTTACTAAAGTTACTCAGTCAAGAACAGCTTTGACTTTGGTTGTTTAACGCTATTATAGAGAGCAGAAATATTAGGCTGCTGTCACTTTAAGAGCTGCGTGGATCCAATATGCTGTTCTGAGGGTTTTTTAATCAACTGTTTACGGTCACTTAAGACATAACCGAATGTGTTAATGAGGATATTTTTACATATTTATGTGAGTAATTGTCCATTTGTATGTATTTCTGTGCAAAAGTGCAAAGAAGAGAACTTGGTTCAGTATTGTTTACCATTAAGTATGAGTGGCGGCTTTCTGTCTGCATAATTTCGATGTGTGTGCAGCACAGAAAACATTCTTGCCCTTGAATGATTTAATGTCATATTAAAATGCACAAAAAGGAATCGATAAGGAATCAAATTTTAATTTTATAACAGGTATCCGATTCCCAACCGAACACTACAGTACGTGATTTTGTCCCACTGATTCTAAAGAGAAAACTCTTGGGTTGGCTCTGAATGTTGGCAGAAGTAGAGCCTAGTGTAAAATACAGGGATTTGTAATCTGTACCTAGCTGTACATCTGTGGTAAAGCGGAGCTTGTGGATCATGCTGATCTTGAAGGACTTGTAGTGGTGACTGCTCAACATGTCCTGTACCGTAGTGATGTCTATAGGCGGGTCCTCCTCCGAGCTTTCCTCGCCTCGAGAACCTACAGATGAAAGCAGGAGGTGACGGAGAAAGAGATGTTGTTTAGGTGTGTATTTGCGCACTATACATTTAAAGTTGCTGTTGTTTTTCAACAATGAATGTGATCAATAAAGTGCATATATACATCTCAATAAAGGAAAAACTCTTCCTGAAATGTTTTAAAGGGGTACTATTATGCTTTTTCCACCCACATTTGTAATATTTTTTAGTGTGTAATGTTGCTGTTTGAGTATGAAAACGGTCTGCAAAGTAACAAGCGGGACTTATTCTCTATATCAGTGTCACCGTTTCTGAACTCCCTGAAACGCCTCCATTGTAGTCTTGAGTTTTCTTCTGTGAATGAACACGTCACAATATTCTGCATTTAAATAATTCCCGCCCAAGGCATACGCAAAATAAAGTGGCGGGCCTGGTTGAGTTAGTTAGTAGTGTGTTGAAACTGGCACTTATGGTGAGGGCTGGGACATTTCCCAAACACGCTCGAAGAGCTTGACCAATCACAACACACTGACCCAGCCGACCAATCAGACTTAGCTAAAATTGAATTGGGTACACTATCCCCTTATCTGAAACATCAAGTAAAAAATCTAGGTATAACTTGTGATAGTGCATTAAGATTTGATAAACAGATCAATCTAGCAGTTAAAACGAGTTTCTTCCAGTTAAGATTAGTTGCTAAAATTAAGCCATTCGTAACACAGAAGGACCTGGAAAAAATAGTTCATGCGTTAATCTTCTCGAGACTGGACTATGGAAATGCATTGTACTACGGTGTTCAACAAAAAAGTCCACACAGATTACAACTGGTACAAAATGCAGCCGCTAGACTCCTGACAGGCACTCAAAAATTCGAGCATATCACTCCGATATTACACAAACTACATTGGTTGCCAGTTTCATACAGGATTAATTTTAAGATACTTTTATTTTGTTTTAAAGCATTACACGGTTTTGCCCCTACTTATATAGCTTATCTTATCCGGGTACACAAACCAAAAAGTTTGGTTCGCATTGCGATCGGAATCAACAAATCTCCTGGAGGTCCCGCGTACGTACAGGAAATTGAGAGGAGACCGCGCCTTTACAGCGGTTGCCCCCAGGCTGTGGAATTGTCTACCCCGTTATATTAGGGAATGTTCCTCTATTATTGAGTTTAAAAGTCATTTAAAAACTTACCTTTTCGCATTAGCATTTAATTGTCCATGAGTATGTGTTGGTGTAATAGGTTTTTATTGACGCCGCTTAGATGTTGAGGTGTCCATGGCAATGCGTAGAATTTAACTGTGATTTTATGATTATTTTATGTACAGCATGTTATGTACAGTTATTTTATCCTATGTACAGCACTGTGGTCAACTCTTGTTGTATTATTATGTGCTCTATAAATACCTTGAACCTTGTTATCCAAGCATTAATGGTTGGATAACAAGTATTAATATTCAATACTAGTATTAATATTCAATATTCAAATTCCCATATGATAGGGCATTGGAATATTTTTTTCAGAAAGGCCCGTAAAAAAAAAAAAAAAAAATTCAAACAAAGGGTGCAAAATTTGCAACAAGAAGTCTGTGGAGCAGTCATAGAAAGTGTAGCAATAGCAATGTCTTTAAGTTATCTGACACTAAGTGTTGGCAATGGAAATGTGTATATGTGTATACCCTCTAATTCTGTGGGAAACACTGGTCCCCTTTAAAATGCTTCATGAGTGTGCAGTGTTAATCATGTGTTGCAATGGAAGGAGCATCAAGAATGTCAACAAAACTCACTGTTTTCTCGGACCAAGCAGAACTCCAGCGTTCCCTGGCTCTCCAGCGTACTGTCCAAATCCACCGCCACATTCGGTTCTGTTTGCTTCTCTAGTCGATACATGGGACCTAAAACAAATCCCACATTATTTAGCGTTTAATTTGAGCTGTTAAGAGTTTGGTTTAGTTGAATGTGGTTAAAACTTGGCTCACATGATCTACAAAATACATTTCATTGTACTGGTTGATCTGAAAGCTCATTACATGCAATGTAATATTCAAAGATAGTGTGTTTATTCCATTAAGCCTGTTGCAGCTATGTAAGACCACCATATAAATGTTGTTTGTTTTATCGGATTTAAATTTTAATCAATGATCAAATATGTAGATTCTGCAAGACTTTTACATTCTGATGGGAAACAACTGCAAGTAGCATCATCAATTTGATTAAAAACCAAAAAAATTAGTCCATGTCTAATAGTAAACATTACAATTAATGTATAAACGATATAAAATGTACAGCAGCACGAGTTGGAGTCAGAATTGAATGTGAAGACAAAAAACATATCCTTCTAATGCATTGTTCTTGATGCAACTGACCTAGTCTGATTCACAAACAAGTGACTCTTACGAAGCAGTTCTTTTAATGAATCAGTCCAATAGACTCACGGTTATCTGCCTGAATCAGAATTACTTACTGAATCAGTTACTGAATTAACAGCTGAGTGGATGTTTACAATTTAAACAATCATTATTTTTAAACATGTACATTACGGTTCAAAGGCTTAGATAGGGGTATGATTGTTTTTTTTAAACAAATACTTTTATTCAGCAATGATGCATTAAACTGATTAAAAGTAAAAACATGTATAATGTTACAAAACATTTCAAACAAATGCTGGTCTTTTGAAATTTCTATTCATCAAAGACTACTGAAAAAAATTAGTTTCCACAAAAATATGAAGGAACACAACTGTTTTCAACATTGATAATAATCCGAAATGTTTCTTGAGCATCAAATCCTCATATC
The DNA here is from genome assembly GCA_031834385.1 of Semotilus atromaculatus. Taxonomy (NCBI): domain Eukaryota; kingdom Metazoa; phylum Chordata; class Actinopteri; order Cypriniformes; family Leuciscidae; genus Semotilus; species Semotilus atromaculatus. Next base: position 28,135,601 of record JAULUF010000035.1, read on the forward strand.
AGAATGATTTCTGAAGGATCATGTGACACTGGAGACTGGAGTAATGATGCTGAAAATTCAGCTTTGATCACAGGAATAAATTACATGTTAACATATATTCATATAGAAAATAAGTTATTTTACACTAATATTTCACAATATTACTGTTTTTACAGTATTTTTGATCAAATAAATGCCACCTTGGTGAGCAGAAAAGACTTCTTTCAAAAACATCAAAACCCCAAATACAAATACAGTTGTGTATACTCAAAATCACACAATGAAACGTGTAGCTTGGTTTATCTCAAGTACACTATAGTTTCTTCTTTTTCAATACATTAATATTTTGAACCTTTGAATAGTTTAATACAATCACAAAGAGCCCTTGAGAGAGGGTAGCCATCATAAATGACCTCAGGGTGACCAGAGCAATCTCTTAGATACGGTGTGATGGGATTCAGAGCTATTGCCTTCTCTCTTTATAACGTCGCTTGATTAATATTGCTCAGTGCAAACAATCTAATTTGACTTTTTTTGTCCAATCAGATGATATCAACCCATCTCAGACCTAATGACCGATTAACTTTGACCGATCTTCACAAACCTTTCTCAATAACTATTGCCTTGCAGGAGCAATTGATGGCTATAAAACCAAAAAATGGCTTTATTGGACACTGTTTATTTCTTGTCAGAGGCCGCAAAAAATGCCCAGAGGTAGGATCAAGTCTTTACCTCGTTTTTTGCCAGAAAAGAAGGGGAAAAAAAACAATACAGAGAAGCTGCCAATCTAAATAGGGCAAACACTCAAGGCGATATTTACCCTTTTGCAAATACCATGGTTTTCCAAAATGTCACCAGAGCCTCCGAAAACGTATGACCTCTACGGAGAAAGAAATATGTTCACGACACCCTCCAGCACAATGCGAGAACTATCAGAACACAAACGAAGTGAATCAATTCTATACAACACTCCAGTTCTGGACTTGACGTGGAAGAATCAGACTAGTTGAGTTTATATGGAAGAAGCGAAGACAGTGTCTCTCTGAATCTAAGGGAGAAAATGTGAATCCCTGTAACTGCTGTGACACTGAAGAGCAAGAGACTGTGAGTAATTCAGAAACACACAATCTGACCTTTTACAACCTTTCCTGCGACCCTGCGCTAATCCCAATGAGGTGAGAGGTTGCTTTTTATCCATTTTATTCTCTGGCAGGTGAAAACTGTAAGTCTGATCACTTAGTAAAGCAACAGCACATGACGAATCATTCTGAAATAAGGCATTACAGTGCATTAGCCAGTACATAACTGTAGGGTGATTGAATCTAGATATTATATAGGCACTACCATTTAAAGCTTTAGGGGTCGGCAACTGTTTTTGAAAGTCCCTTCTGCTCATCAAGGCTTCGTTAAAAATAAGGATCACAGGATTTTAGAAATTCTGTGATCAAAGCTGGATTTTCAGCATCATTATTCCTTATTTCTTCAGTGTCACATGATCCTTCAGAAATCATTCTAATATGCTGATTTTCTGCTCAAGAAACATTTCTGATTATTATCAATGTTGAAAACAGTTGTGCTGCTTCATATTTTTCTGGAAACCATGATACATTTTTCCAGAATTCTTTGTAAAGCAAAAGAACAGCATTTATTTAAAAACAGAAATGTTCACTGTCACTTTTGATCACTTTAATGTGCCCGTTCTGAATAAATGCAAAATACAAAAATTAAATACAAAATCTTACGGACCCCAAACTTTTAAACGGTAAGGTATATATGGCAATAATATACGGTAATACATTTAAATATAATTCAGCTGATATGCAGTCACTCACAGGTGTGTATGTATCAAAGGTTTCAGAGCTGTTTTATAATGAATCTTTAATAATCGGAAACCAGATGTGCTGTGTGGAGCCACAAATCCAATCATTTTTTGTGCATGTGCGTCATTAAAATATCAAGCCAAGAACTAAATAAGACAGCTCATGCTAAATACTTACAAATCCACACAAATACAGCATCTGCTGAAAATGTTCAGCTTTGTATTACGTCTCACTGCATTCCCCCCTAAGCACATAAAGCATAACAGTCACGGTCTTTCTCTTTCGTCTGAGCTCATCTGTAGTTCACACACAGACACACCGACCCCAAACCGCAGCCGTCGCCGCCTCCCAAATGTCACCAACATTTACCCTGATAAGCCTCATAGGAGGCATTCAATCGCGCTTATCTCCCCCAACAGACCCACCGAGCTTTACAAACCCTGAGCCGCTCATAAAACTAGTCATATTTTACAGTGTGCACCCTTCCTAGTGTCCACATGCCTACCATTATATATTCACTCAGTTTAACTGCTAAACGAGACGATGCCAGTGTTAAATTCTTTTTTTTATTTTTTATTAAGTTTAAAAATAATGAACAAGAAATATATATTTTATGGATGGATGGATGTGGATTGATGGATGGATGAATGAATTAATGATAGATAGATACCGTAGATAGGTACCGTAGATAAGATACCGTAGATAGATAGATAGATACCGTAGATAGATACCGTAGATAAGATACCGTAGATAGATAGATAGATGCCGTAGATAGATACCGTAGATAAGATACCGTAGATAGATAGATAGATACCATAGATAGATACCGTAGATAGATACCGTAGATAAGATACCGTAGATAAGATACCGTAGATAGATAGATACCGTAGATAGATACCGTAGATAAGATACTGTAGATAGATAGATACCGTAGATAGATACCGTAGATAAGATACCGTAGATAAGATACCGTAGATAAGATACCGTAGATAGATAGATAGATACCGTAGATAGATAGATAGATACCGTAGATAGATAGATACCGTAGATAGATAGATACCATAGATAGATACCATAGATAGATAGATACCATAGATAGATACCGTAGATAGATAGATACCGTAGATAGATACCGTAGATAGATACCGTAGATAGATAGACGTAGATAGATACCGTAGATAGATAGATACCGTAGATAGATAGATAGATACCGTAGATAGATACCGTAGATAGATAGATAGATACCGTAGATAGATACCGTAGATAGATAGATACCGTAGCTAAGATACCGTAGATAAGATACCGTAGATAGATAGATAGATACCCTAGATAGATAGATAGATACCGTAGATAGATACCGTAGATAGATACCGTAGATAAGATACCGTTGATAGATAGATAGATACCGTAGATAGATAGATAGATACCGTAGATAGATACCGTAGATAGATAGATACCGTAGATAGATACCGTAGATAGATAGATACCGTAGATAGATAGATAGATACCGTAGATAAGATACCGTAGATAGATAGATACCGTAGATAGATAGACGTAGATAGATACCGTAGATAAGATACCGTAGATAGATAGATAGATACCGTAGATAAGATACCGTAGATAGATAGATAGATACCGTAGATAGATACCGTAGATAGATAGATAGATACCATAGATAGATAGATACCATAGATAGATAGATACCATAGATAGATAGATAGATACCGTAGATAGATACCGTAGAGATAGATAGATACCGTAGATAGATAGATAGATACCGTAGATAGATACCGTAGATAGATAGATAGATACCGTAGATAGATACCGTAGATAGATAGATAGATACCATAGATAGATAGATACCATAGATAGATAGATACCGTAGATAGATACCGTAGAGATAGATAGATACCGTAGATAGATAGATACCATAGATAGATACCGTAGATAGATACCGTAGATAGATAGATACCGTAGATAGATACAACGATAGAACGATAGAACGATAGATAGATAGATAGATAGATAGATAGATAGATAGATAGATAGATAGATAGATAGATAGATATTTAAAACGATTAATGATAGATAGAACAATAAATGATAGATAGAACGATAGATAGACATATGTGGATGGAAGGATGGATAGATTGCTAGATAGACAATCGCCCCAAAAAAAACAAAGAAAAAACAAACAGTGAGCAGCGGGTGCAGAAGAGAAGGCACCACAGTGGACAGAAGATTGGATGGGTCTCTTGTCTCCAGCGGGTAAATAAACAATCAATACTCATCTAAATGCAGATGAGAGCACGGTCCACGCGTCTAACGTTTCTCTTCTGGACCAACTACCCCATCACATCCACTCAAGACGTCTTCTGAGACACCATCTCGGACTAAAACACAAACCATCACCTGGCCGGGACAGGCCAATGGCTCACTGCCCACAGGGCAATTCTGGAGGTTTATTTCCAATTAAACTCCCTCTGAGGGCTCTCTTGGGTTTCTGTCAAATCAATCCGTCTCTGATGAGGCTGTACATCAAACACAAGTACTCTCAAACCACTGAAACTAAATATGCTATTATATAACTGAGCAAGTGTGGCCATCCTTTTAAGAGCTAGGAGTTTTTCCTCTCTCTTTTTTAAGCTGACTGAGGCATGTCTAAGATGTCACAAATCCAAAAGGAGAAAGTCTGGGTTTGTTTTTAAGCCCCAGAGACTTCAACCGCACGGGAAGATTGAGTTTGCAGTTCCTCTGATACCTTTAAAAAGACAAAGAAACGCATATTTCACCAAGTCGGAGGATTTATTTTTCTCTTATTCTCATAGTCTTTGTTGTTTGTAGAAAAGCTGTCAAATACTTGCTTGTTTTTGCAGAAAGAAATGGCAACGGATTGAGTTTCAACCCAAAAATAGCATCCGAAACATTCTCACGTTAGACTATTTGTGAATTTCAAAGTACTAAATGGTTTCAAGTGAAAGGCAAATGTCATTGTGATTGATAATCTTTAAAATGACTACAGACAGTTTAGTGTACTAAAATAGCATATGTTGTTGTCATATTTGAGGAAAGAAATTGAAATGTGACTATTTAAAAAAAAAAAAAGAAAAAAAAAGAGCATGTTTAGGAGTTTATTAAATGACATCTACAAATCAAACCAAAGACCTTCATAAGATGATTTAAATATATTAAAATCATTTAAAATATGCCAAAAACACTGACAAAACCTAGTTATGAGAGAATTTCAAAAGTTTGATTTCTAGACCTGGAAAAGTATATAATATAATTATAATATAATATAATATAATATAATAATTACACATTTAATATAATTAAAAAATATTGTCTTGAAAAATTAGGAGATTATGAGAAAAAAGTATTACAAAGCGAATGTGAATTTATACTTTAAATACTTGAATGAGGGCTGAATGAGGATTTCTATTGTGATTTCTGTCTTCATCTGCTGTTATTAATGAAGACATACTTTTTAATAATAAAGATATTGCTCTATTGTTGATACTGCTTTATAATGTATTACAGCATACAAGTAAGAAAGTGGAATATTTAATATATTCTTGCAGTGTTTACCCCTATGTGGATTGTTTTGTATATTTTGTTTGTTGAAATAATATTTTTTGAGTGTGTCACGTGATTTGTATAATTTGTCACAAGTGTTGCGCTTTCAATAAAAAGTAGTTTGTGTGCGGGCCTCTTTTTCCATTATTGGTATTCGTTTTACACCTGAGCTCAAGTAGGGTGCGTACGTAGCATGTGCACACCTTTGTAATTTTTGATTCTTGAAAAATAGGTGTCTCAATTCCACAAAGGTTGAGAACCACTGCTATAGACCAGTCAATCTGGTGCCGATGAAGGCGTACATGAGCCGTCCTGACCGTGTGGATACACACAGCCGCTTTGAACTGACAGCGCTCGTCCGCAGAACCCTTACTGAAGCGATCTTCTCTCGCTGCAGGCTTTGACCTCAGTGTGTGCTAAATCCAAGAGAGATGAGGCTCCAGTGGCTCTCCACGCACCATCATTTTCTCTGCGTTTCATCCATTTTCTCTCTAATATACTTTCGTTCCCGCACCATTGCTTTCCATTCTTTATGTGCACTTCTCCGTCTCCGAGTCAGTCTGCGGCTCAATCTCCTCTCCTCACCCCTCTTATCTCACCGCTGCCCCGGCTCATCATGGCCATCAAAGGGGCGATCCGTTACCTGTGACTTTTTGTATTAAAGTCTCTGGCCTTATCAGATTCGCCCATTCGGCGATGACAAATTAGGACGGCACATTGCCACGGTTATCGGGCCAAATCACAGCAGACGGCTTCACTTACTTTCTAAGATCAAAACTACAGACACACACAAATTCCAGTTCGACTGACAATTCAAAGCCTCCATTTGCTACACTTCTTACAGCATTTATTATTAAGTCCACTTTTTGTGTGAAGATTTCTTGCACCAAAACATTTCATTTTCACGCCGATATGTAAGTAAAGGGCTTTGAGTTATTATTGAGTATTGAAATAAATTGAAAGCTGAAATAATATATATATATACACATTAGATAAAAAAAAAAACAAATAAAAATGAGAAATGTTACATTGGCAACTAACTAAAATATAAAGTGCTAAAATTACTACAGCTAAAATGGAAATAAAAATGTAAAAATATAAATATAAAGAAAAACTAATAAAAAAAAAAAAGAATAATGAAAACTAAACCTATAAAAATAAAAGCTAATTCAAAATATTAATTAATTTTAATAATAGTAAAATTGCATGCTAACCAAAATAGATAATCCAACTATAGTGATATAAGCTTGAATCCAAACCATATCTATCACTTCACATTAAGTGTGAAATGAATCTTTCAGAGGTCTCACCCGATCCTTTCTGGGAGCCCTTCCTCTTTTTGAGGGCCTTCTGCAGAATATCCTTCATGGTCACTTTCAGGCTGTCCACCGGGATCAGGGAGAAACCATGAGCGGCGTTTCTGTGGGTGAGGAAGGCAAATCATCAGTCATATCGAATAAATCTTTAACATTTGAGTAAGATGCGAGATTCCTGTCCATCAGAGCATCAACACTGAGATCATGCCCTCATATTCTCAGGACTGAGCTTTGAGTCTCAACCAATGGCTGAGCATATCATATTCAATCATATGAAAGATATCAAAACATGAGGTTCAAGATGAGTTGGACATGATTTCGAAATTTTTTTTTTCTAAGGAAACTAGAACAATAGTGGTTAGAAACTAGGGTTATGACCACAAAAGAATCCAAAACATCATCATCAAGTGATATTGTGATCATAACATAGCATTGTATTTTGGAATCATTACATCAAATGGCCAAATGAATGGCATAAAAGTGCTACACGGTGTTGTTATGAATAACTAAATTATTAAGAAACGTTTATGTTAATTGAAACAAAAAAAATGTTAATGAATGTTTCTTTATTTTATTTTATTTCAGTCTGAAGTATTAAAACTGAAAATAATAATAAAAATTAAATGGACAGATTTTTTTATTATTATTATAAAACTAACTAAAATTACATGAAAACAGAACATCTAAAGATAAAACCCAATTCAAAATATTAATAAACAATATAATAGTATATTAATGATACTAAAAAAACACGGCTACTATTACGTCTTATGATTCGAATTATTGCATATTATCATAATAAACAATGACAGTGATCACTTAAAATTAAAATGTGCGAGCCATTGATTTCTACAAAATTTTGAACAATTACTCTGCCAAGTTTCATTAACCCTTAATTAAAAAATATATATTTTCTCACTTTTAGAGACATAATAACCAATAAACGAGCGAGTCATCTGAGCTGATTCAGACCAATGACTCTTGCGATCGAGTCAGACTGATTCACTAAACAGCGCCACACAACTCAAGTATAAAAATGAAAGCAATATTTTTTGCAGATGTACTTTGAGATTCAAGAGAATCACTCTTGAATGACAGGTTAGCAGTACTGGTGTGAGCAGTTAATGTCAGAAGAAAAGCTTGCACACAGAAAGAGTGTATTGTACTCTTAAGTGGTCGGCTTGCTTTATCAGAGCACATAACAGGGCCGAGGGGCAGTCCACGAGTCAAACTTTGAGCACATGGACGCATCACTGCGATAGACTACATCAACAGAACAACAACCCCAGGCCAGAAACCGGAGAGCGCACACTTTCTGGACAGAGGACTCGCTTGTCCACTTCCATTTAGCAGTCCTGACCCGTCAGCCTCGGGCCAGGGCTTCTGACAGGCTTCACGTCAGAAGAGGTCGCCGGCCCCGATGGCCCACTGAGGGCCAAGCACTGGCTCAGTTCTCGCCCAGGGTCCTGCAGTGCCACATCAGTGGTCCTCTCGTGAAGGGAGCATGCAGCCGACCCAGAGAGCTCTGAATACCAGCCGACGGCTGAGAGCTGATGAATAAATCACAAATAAATACAGACAAAAGACAATGAAAAGTGCAAAGCAGCTGGGCCACAAATGAAACTTTAGTAAAAAAAAAAAATTCTTTTAAAATTAGTTTATGTCACAGGCAAATGGCTACTTATAATGAAGTTATACTACCGTTCAAAAGTTTGGAGTCAGTAGATGATTCAATTTTTGAAAGAAGTCTCTTCTGCTTGCCAAGATTGCATATAGGTTATCAAACATACAGTAAAAATGTGGAAATATTATTGTAGTCTAAAATAGCTAGTCTAGTAGTCAATAGTCTAGTTTTCTATGTGGATATATTGTAAAATATAACTTATTTCCGTCATTTATCCAAAGCTGAATTTTCAGCATCATTACTCCTTCAGAAATGTCACATGATCCTTCAGAAATCATTCTAATGTGATGATTTGCTGCTCAAGAAACACTTCTTATTATCATCAATGCTGAAAACAACTGCGTGCCTTAATATTTTCGTGGAAACCAAGATCATTTTATAGGATTCTTTGATGAATAGAAAGTCAGCATTCATTTGAAATAGAAATCTTTTGTAACATTATGCATGTCTTAGCTCTCACTTTTGATCAATTTAATGCAACCTTGCTGAATACAAGCATTCATGTTTTTAAAAAAAACTAAAATCATACCGACCTCAAACTTTTGAACGGTAGTGTGTTATTTCTTTCCTCGCTGGTGAAATGTTAAAGGAACAGTTCACCCAAAATCTGCAAAACATCTCTTTATTTTCTAATAAGAACATCCATGATTATTTGTTAATTGGTGCAAATATCACCCAACCTAAGCAAGTGCAAGAAAAAACATTTAAAAAAATCTGTGACATACACAAACAAGCAGAACCTTTTACAAACCAAATTCAGTATTACATCCCAAAGCAAGGTTCCCTATCAAAGGCAGGACAGTCTGGCAGGGAGCCATTCAAATCCAATTAGCAACTTCAAATTAATAGGGGTCTCCTAATGCTTTGTCAGTCACATTAACCAAACAGCTGATTAGAGATATTCCCAAACGCACAGAAGAGCACCAATCTAATCTAATCTAATCTAATCACAAAGATCAGAGCTTCATGGAGAGGCATGAGGAAAAAATCTCCAACAAACTTAAAAAATTTAGTGTTTCAGGCCAGGCATTCAAACCTAAAAAACATTCATATAGTTCTCATAAGAACCGTATGAGAGATTGTGCACTAAGGAAAACTTTAAGACAAACGGCAATAAGTTGAATATTTGATGACGGTGATAGATTTGTGGTTAGATATGTTTAGTTTTACTCTTCTGACTTATATACAAATACATACACTACCATTCAAAAGTTTGGGGTTGGTAAGATTGTCCCCAAACTTTTGAACGTTAGTGTAGTTAAAATTATGGTATATAATATATAAATGTCAAAAATCTGTTACCAACCCATTTTACTTCTATTATGTATAACATGTATTATGACAGTAATTCAGGTACATTTTGATTTGATGTTGACTTTAAATGTATTCATTCTTCACAGAGCCAGTAGTAGTAAGTGATAAAGTCAGACTTAAGTGGCTTTCTTACATTCGAACAAAGAGTGACTGTTTGGGCCCCAGTCCAGGAGATGAATACTTCTCGACCAGCGCCAGTGTGCTGAAGCCAAACTTGTGGATGGGTTCGTTAGAGTCCAGCGGAGGGAAGTCTGTGTCCACCTCTCCATCATCCTCAGCGATGTGGAGACAGTAGGTGTTGACATTTTCTCTGTGGAGGCAAGAAAAGGAGAAAATAAGAGAGATCGAACTCAAAGAGAATGTTGTTGTTGACGCAAAGTATGTTAAAGGTGCCATATGTAAAAATTGAGGTAACAATATCCAAAAAATGAGCTACACGTATCAAAAGAATGAGAAGAAATAAATGCAATGATGTCATTAAAAAAGTGACAAGTTATAGTCCTGCCGCGATATAAACCTGAATTAGCATGCTAAATTACTAGCCCCGGCCCGGCCCGGCCGGTGTCATAATACCAGTTTCGGCCATGGGAGGCGGTATGCGGGCAACATACATAACCACCTGCCAAACTGCAGTACACTTATAACTCGCACGGCTTGTGGGTGGACTTGAACCTGATGTCAATCGCGTCTATATGAGACCGGCCTTTATAATTTAGTGTTGAGATGTTGTTCATTGAGTCTCTAATCTCTAAAAATCTCCAAATGAACTGCGGTCTTACTATCGTGTCAATTGATTTGATTAATATGCGCGAGGGAGAGAGAGAGAGCAGGAGGACTGCGCTTGTGTTGTTTGAAGACGTGAGAGTGCGCGCGCGCGGCCGGGACGCTCTCTCTCCCTCTCTGCTCGTTATAAGCCCTGTCAAGCGCAGCAGTCATTATATTCTACATCACTCACCGTTCAAAATAGGCTTTGGCGGGACAAAGCGGACGATTTGACGGTTTTAGAAGATTAACAACCCGAAACTAAAAAACAGACTAGAGTAGGCCAACTTTCTGGAGGTATACTGCCTCCATCTGGTATGGAATATGTGGAAAATTAAATTTATTTTTTGGCAGACATTCCACATGGCACCTTTAAGGTAAAATCATTGTTCCCATTATAAGAAATAAAGGCATATTATTGGTAACAATTCCTTGCAATGAATTCCATTTTTTATACACTACCAGTAAAAAAAAATGCTTATGCTCACCAAGGGTGCATTTATTTGATCGAAAATATAGTCAAAACAATCAAGAAGAACTGTTTTCTATTTATATATTTTTTAAAATGTCTTCTGAAAATGATTGTCTAAAATGATTCTAAAATTACATTCCTTCAGAAATCATTCTAATGTGGTATTTGGTGTTCTAATATTCCAATATTTGGTGCTCAATTATTAATAATGGTTCTTGTTATCATCCATGTTCAAAACGGTTTTTGCAACATACTATTTTTTTGGAAACCATGATCAATTTTTTCAGGATTCTTTGCTGAATAAAAAGCTCAAAAGAACAGCATTTATTTGAAATAGAAATGTTTTGTAACATTATAAATGTCTTTTAAAAGGTACTTACTGTTTGAATGGTAGTGTTTCACTATTTCCACAAAAATATTAAGTAGCAAAAGCAGTGATTTATAATAATCAGAAATGTTTCTTAGGCAGCAAATCATCATATTAGAATGATTTCTGAAGGATCGTGTGACACTGAAGACTGGAGTAATGATGCTGAAAATTCAGCTTCGATCACAGGAATAAATTACATTTCAAAATATATTCACATAGAAAAGAGTTATTTTAAATGTTTGTGATCACAAAGACTATAATTATTAATTATTCCAAACTCTAAAATGACTTCTAACCCTTCAATTCAAAAATGATTAAAAAAAATAAGTTTTCAAAACTATCTTGTATGTAGTTAATAAGTTCTGTTTGTGAAAAAGTGGCTCTGAAGGACTCTTTCTAAAAGCTCTGGTTTGTTGAAGAAGGGCAACAACAACAGGGACATCAAACAAAAGCACCCAGACACAATTTATGAGTCAGGGCATGTAAATGAGGGCTATTCATTGAGGAGCAAAAAACATTGAGTGTTTGTTGGGATGCAGCCTGGCACAGAAAGAGGATGAATCAAAAGAGAAGCACTGGGAAGAGTTAACTTCACTGGTTTCATGGTTAAACCTTTTGTTGTATCATTATATATAGTGTAGGCTGGCACTTTTCCAGATTAATTTTGCCCAGAGCTTTGTTTTGTATCATAATGGATCGACTCCTTGAGGAAAACTGATCCATCAGAAATATATAAACTAACAGCAACCTATTCCACGATTCGTTCAGCGCAGGCATGTTAAGCTTTGTCTTTATGATATAGCTTTCATCCCTCGAGGCCAGTGCCTGCCCTGGTGTTTGTGCTGGGACGATGGCGTTTTAATTTGCTCTGACACACTGTCGAAATCCAGGCCTGAGCTGTAAAGACTAACTGTCATAGTGTTAATCAGACCCATGATCCTGCTCAGGCAGCCTGAGGAGATAACAGCCGACTGAGAGAAGAGGTCTGAATCTGGTCTTTTTGTGTTTCAATAAAATGCACTTCTTTCTTTCATCTCCAAATTCTGTGCCATCCAAGATGACTATTGTCTCTTGAATATCTAAGATCCTTGTCTGTCTCAAAAGTCTTGAGACACAAAGAATTATTTGTCGAGTATCATATCTGATAAATCAGGCTTTTATGGCTCATGTAGTATGATACAGTGAGAATATGAAGCTTGTGTTAAAGGGGGGAGAAACACATAAATTTCAGGTACAACCCGAGCAAAAATATGCAGTAGCTGATATTTAAGAGTCATGATATTTAATCAAACATGTCATTGTTTGATTAAATTCTGATGCTTGTAATGTAAATCAATGAGATCCTTTTAACAGTATAGCAGAAGCTTACATAAAATAAGCTTAACGGTAATCATTCTATATCTGCCAATAATACATCTTAGTATGATGACAATATATATTTTTCAGTCATAATAACTTACAATTAAACCAAACTTGTATTTTGGCAGTTTGTCATTGTGTTGCAGTGTGTATTTAATGATAACTCCAGTCATGTATTTTCAGACTAATACCAAATGGTTTGGATCTTATTTACATCTGTATTAAACTTGTGATTGTTCTTCTTGATTGTACGCACAGCCCTAAAACTTGTTAAACCACTAAGGCATTATAGACAAAACATTCTGACTTTCTGTAAAGCTGCTTGGAAACTGTGTTTATTGTGAAAAGCTATTTTAGAGCCCTTTTTAAAACACAAGGCTCATCAAAATAATCATAACTCAGCAAAAATGCACAGTTACGCATAATTTAAGATGGTAAATATTTAATTGAGGAGTTATATAACCTAGGGTATGATTTTACCGCAAAAATGCAACATATCTGACAAAATGGTAACTGCAAATTGGTTGTTGTTTCGGCAAATTGAGGCGATCCATTTTCTTTTCTTTCCTGAAGCTTTACTTGTTTGTCCGTTTACTTGTTTAATCTGATTGTACAGTCGATCGCACAGCTCTTTTCCATTTTAGATGTGTTTTTGTGTGTTTTCTCCACCAACGCTGCCACTCAGCCTTTTTGCCACTCAGTGGGTGTAACCGGACCGACTCCCGCCTACTGTGACGTCATGTGCATTCCCTCAACACTAGAGGTAAACAGAGTCTAGGAACTACTCAAAAAGTGGATCGGCAGAAGCAGTTCAGCTTAACTGTAGGAGAAAGGGTGATGGGAAATTAGAGGTTGACAGCGATCTGAATGTCCTAAAAGAACCATCTTTGAATTCAAGAGGGGCATCCCTTTACCTTGATCCTCACTCAAAAGCAGCTTTCAGAAGGTTTTTCTAGTAATGGCCAAAGCCATACGGAGGTAGTAGACTCATTGAAATCCCACACAAGTAGTGTATCTCTTCCTCTCTACAGCTTGACCCTCCTCCAGGGGGAAAAGGCTCATTGCTATGCCAATCAGGTCTCACATCAACCACCAAGACTGTCTGTGTGAGGCACCAAGCTGCCCAAGAGGGAATCTGCTTTTTTTTTTTTTTCGTCTTCTCTCCATTTTAATGGTTACCCTCTCCTCAGTCTGACCAAAGTATAAATCTTCATATTGTACCATGTACCAGGGAGAAAATTCCTGCGCTATTCGGTCAGCAAACCTCGGAGACGCACTGAATGAGGAGATGAGAAAGAAACCCAGGGGAATCCCTTCCTTGGCTGGGAAAGGTCAAGACTGGCATTAGCAGCAGAGGTAGATGGGAAAGGAATATAAATGCCTCTGGGAAGGATCACTAGTACATTACTTGGAGAGTAGCACTTTCCAAGCAGCTTGACAACAAGCATATTTTATTTATGGCACCCTGAACAAACATCCATTAAAGGCCCCGATATACTCGTAGCGAAGAGGTTTCAAACTCCCGAAATGAACTAAAAATTTGTTCTAAATGACATCACACAAGTCTGTTCTTTGATTACTAGGGCTGTCAACTTTAGTCGTTTAGTCGACTAATCGGTCGATGCCGTCTTGGTCGACTGACATTCTTATTGGTCGACCATTTTTTTTTTTTACCAACAGAAATAATTTTTCAATGAATTACTCATTGATATTTATTCCTTTATAAGCAGTTATATATTACTGTATTCTAAATATAATTAGCCTATGGTTTATCCCCAACTTTAAATGCTTTAATTTAGGCTATTTTGTAACAGCGCCACAGTTTAGCGCACACACATAGAACACTCAGTTCGCACCTGTGGCTGCGCTGCTGCTTCGCGCTCAGTAAGGGATATAGGTAGTTTAGCTGTATTCATTCAGTTAGAACGCTACTTGTTTCGGTTTTTATGCTTTTATACACTATATGTTTTTATCTCGATGCGGCGTGGATGCACTTGGAAAAAAAAGAGCGCGTCACACCGCGACCGCGTTGCTTCCATCATGAATGCGCACACCGCGCGCCTACATTTGAAATCGAACTTGAGCGCGCAAAAGACGTGAGCAGTCCCTTTAACGGCTTTATCATGCTGACTCAATAGATTGTGTTTTCTTGATATGTTTTTGTTTTTATTTGTACACTTGACGCATTTGAAAATACCCTAAATAATGTAACAAAACGAAAATAAACCTATATGCGGTCCTACAATACAGCCTATTATTATTAGGATTGGTTTTTAGGCTCTTTGGTTTTTTTTGTGTGTTTGTTTTAAAACGCCTAGATCGGCTGGACAAAAGTTAACCCATAGCTTTGAAAGTAAAGAAGAATATACAGCCTGTATAAACGAGAGCTTTTGTTAGGATTTTTCATTGTGGCAGATAGCAGTTATATTTTCTGTAGCGTGTGGTGTGGTCAGGTGCGCGATTGTGACTGTTAGGCTACTATAGACCTAGGAGGACAGTGCTCCTCACTTTTTGCAGTTAAAAAAAAAATCACTTAATTTTCAAAGAATTGTATTATTATTATAGTTTTATGTATTTTTTATGTTTTTTTCGTTGTTGTTTTATAAATGCTCTATGACAATTGTTAAAAAATGTTCAATCAAAACATTGCGTCTTTTTTTTTTTTTTTTTTTGTCGACTAATCGTTGCGCAGGACAAGACTTTGGTCGACTAAGGATTTCTTTGGTTGACTACTCAGCCCTATTGATTACGAGAAGTACAGGTGAAACTCGAAAAATTAGAATATCGTGCAAAAGTTCATGTATTTCAGTAATTCAAATTAAAAGGTGAAACTAATATATTTAGTATAACTATATACATATGCATGATTATACTTTTCAGAGGGCCGACATTTCTGTATTTTAAATCCTTTTTTTAAAAATTATTTCATATAATATTCAAATTTTCTGAGATTTTGAATTTGGGGTTTTCATAAGCTATAATTAGCACAGTATTCAAATTTTTCGAGTTTCACCTGTATACTGATGCCTTAAGGATAACGTTAACATCAACGCACTGTAATATGAAGAGATACGTTCTTATGTAGGATGGATGTGTGAAGTTTTTTCTACTAACATGAGCTTGGGTTCACGGCCCTCACAGGTGTACTGCCAGCAGATGAGCCCGATCAGATCGTGGACCCGAGCGTTAGCCATCGTGACCACCGTCATGGGGTGAAGCTTTTCTTGGGTCGACTGCATCGAGAGGTAGACGTCAATTTTTTTGGTTGCCGTTGTACCAACATGGCCCTGAAAAAGAAAGGTGAAGAAAGCATGTCTGTAAGCAATCCTGTGATTGAAAGCAAAAAGCAGGTGAATAGGTAAAAATAGTGAAACTATGGCCTTTTTTAATCCTGACTACATTAGTGCTCTCTATCCTCAAAAAAAAAAATTGTTGTTAGTACAAGTAGAAAAATGAGCCCCAATGAAAAATACAATTCTAAAAAAATGATAATAAAATTAAAAGAATCAGATGGTAAAAAAATAAATAAAAATATATTGTTTATATCACTTACAAGATTCAAATAAACTTGCATTCATTTTTCTGGATTGTATTTAAGATTTTACTGGAAAAGGGGAAGCCTTTATGCAGTCCTGACAAATTCATAGTACAGAAAACAGAGTGTTTGTAAAAGAGCCAAAGGGGAACAGGTGATAAAGACAGCTGTAATTGATGCACAATGACAAACTACACCTAAAATCTCCAAGACTGTCAAAAAATGAAAACGGCAGTCTTTCTCTTTCCTGTGAAGGTGTTATAGCCTGAAGCTGATCCTAATGCACGGAGACAGGGGAGAAACCTGTGTGACACCAGGTGTTTCTGTTCTGTATTTTACAAAGAGCATGCTTAGAGGATGATGAAAAGACTCTTTAATAATTGTTTTGATTAAATTAACTCTGCCATTCATTTAAAGCCTCATTACATATTTTTCAACAATGGGTGTTACTGGTGATTTCTTAAGTTGTGTTCATTGTTTTTAATCATGCAAGAGAGGAAGGGTTCAGCCCTGCAACATTCATGACCAGTTAAAAATGATGAGGGTTAATGTTAGGGCTGTCGATTGAACATGTTCATTTAATTAATTAGTTATGGGAAAAAGTAATGCATTAAACTTAACTTATTTACTGCCCACAGCCTAAAAGTTTGTGTAATAAATTCTATGTTGAATCAATAAGAATTTTTGTAATGACTATATGCTTTTCTCATTTAACACAATAATGACTTTCTCATTAATTAGATTAATTTATCGACACATCGCATAAATAATTTCACAGTCCTAGTTATTATAGTTATCTAAAACTGAAAATAAAACCATTAAAAATTTAATTACTTGAAATAAAATAAACATTAACTAGATAAAATACAATATAAAAAAAAAACTAAAACTTATTTATGAAATAATGCACTGTGAACTAGCATGAACAAACAATGAACGGTAGTATTTTTTTATTAACTAATGCTAACAAAGATTAAATAACAACGGTAAGAAATGTATTGTTCATTGTTAATGTTACAAATGAGACCTTTTTGTAAAGTGTTACCTAAAAAACTATTAAAAATGACAAAAACAACAAAATCACTAAACCATCAATTAAAATGAAAAACAATAAATAATTTAAAAAAAACTATACTAGTATCTCAATAATTCTAAAATAACACTGATAACGATGCATTACTATAGATGAAGGGAAATTTATTAAGAAAGTGAATTTAGATCTCATGTTGACTTTGAAAAACATCTGTATTCAAAGATAATCCAGCATGTAATTTTTTAGAGGAAAAGTACTTGGTCTAGACACAGAAGTGCTCACCTTGCCATCGAATTTGGAGTATTCGTTGAAGGGGTTGTTGAGCTGTTGAGGACACTGTTCGAGCCTCAGCGAGAGTGTGGATTTACTGCCTGTGCTCCGGGGCCTGTCCTTAAAGTCCTTCTTCTCAAAAAGCGAGCTCAAGTCATCTACTACAAAAATCAACAGAGGGAAAAACCTTCAGAGGAGAGGAGATAATGAATGTGCACTTCTCTTTTGAGTACGGCCACCGCTACTGTACCTGACTGAGACGAGTTTCTCTCTTTCCACTGGATATTTTTGCACTTGATCTGGTTCTGTCGTTCTTTCCTCAGTCGCTCCAGTCTTTGAGCTTTAAATGAAAAACTTTCATCTCATTAACAGTGTCAGTGGTGTGACCCCATTAGTGTTCAAAATGGTCAACTTCAGTTAAATGAAAAGCAGATTCTGTTACAACTGTGATTGACAAATACAATTGTTGAATTCACCTGGTGAAAAAAACCATAAAGGGGGTTATGACACCTTTCAAGCTATGATACATCTTTGATTAAAATGCTGAAGACAGACAGGTTACTATTAGACGGATGATTTAAATATTAAAGTGCTGATCATCTAACAAACCAATGTTTAACTTGACCCACTACTGCATTAGTCTTGGTACAATAAGCTGCCAAAAACAGCTGAAATATGACCGTAACATTTGTTTGTGAGATTCAATTCAAAAGAAATAAAAAATAATAAACAGTATATTTTGCATAAAGAAAAAGATGATTATTTTTGGGATGGTGATAAAAAGAAATCTCATTAACATAGCTGCAAATCCTGTCTGGAAATAATTGTTGTTTATTTTTCTTCTTTTTTTTTTATCAGCATGAATTGCATTTCTTACAGCAAACACTACAGTGATGTTTACTTAAACATTTGTACTTTACAAATCAAATTTAATACTATATCATTATTTTTCCAATTACATTAATAAGAATCATTTTTATTAAGTGACATCATGAAAGCAATGTCACAAAGGGGGCATAACACAGTATACAAAGCACTATTATTCAAAGGTCATTGTAAAATTAAAAAAATGTTTTGCATAGAAATACCATCTGAAGCAAACTTGGAAAAACACAACATGACATTCACTGTCTGAAAAAAAAAACACTCAAATTTAGTCTTTTATTCATGTCATTACTTTATATTAGGACAAGAATATTCTGGATGGTCTTCAAAGAAGACATTCTCCATTTATTTCATTTTCAGTATATAAACTGATCTACATCATTTTAAATTTTACAAATGCATACTGAATATGCCTATACGGACCTCGTAGATAATAGCATAAATGCTTATTGTTTAGAATACATTTGTACGTGTTTGGAAAATGAAAATGTAAAAATTTGTAATTTTTGTACACTTTGTACCCATTTGTGTCCTTAAAACTAAAATATTCAGAATTTTGAGAGCGAGTACAAATATGCAGCACTCGAACGTGAAGTATGCAAATGTAATCCGCTTTAATTACAGGGCAAAAGTTTTGCTCTTATACTCAATATATAAAAGTGACCATAAAGCATGAAATATGCTCTTCACAAATATGTGAATGCAGACATTCAACTTTGTCCATTGTTGCATTATGAACTATCACTATTGCAAATCATAACACAACATGAAGTAAACTCTATGCTTCAACAATACACATTAAGTATCTTTTCTATTTCACAATGTGTACATTTTGACTTTACCTTACCTGACTGGAGCCTTTAAGAAAATAGATATTTAGTTATATTATAGTTATATAATATTGACCATGATTATTAGTTTCTAGGCAAAACAAAATTATTAGCTATTTGTAGTAAACTAAATTTCTATATTAAGTATCTGAACAGCCGTGGCAGTGATATAACAATCTCAATAAGATAATTATGGACCACAAATTCCAAAACGCCCATAGCTATCCAAAAAACTGAATCAAGTTGATTCGATCAGTGTTTCTAGAGGACCAAGTCGAAAAACATAAAAAACCTATAGATCATTTGAAGTCATGAAATAATTAGAAAAATGATTCTGTCAAATTAAAGATTATTATTTTGATTATCACAAAATGAATAGCTGAAATTCAAACTGAATATGATTCATAGATACGATTAATCAGATTCATATTGATATTTTCAGCACTGTTTCCTGTCCTGAACACTTGCTTACCAGCAGGCTCAGGTCTCACGAAACTGTCTTGTCGTCCTGGGGACAAGTTGTTCAGATGGTTGATAATAGAGGAATATGTCAAAGATCCCCTCTCCAACAAAAGCATTGCAAAACCAGAGCTGAGCCACATCCATTTCATCAAAGTTCGAAAGTGATTATCAATCCCTAGACCAGGATTAATTCATAAATTTGCTACGACAAGAGATACTGACTGAAACTGAATGACTCCAAGAACAAACCTCAACATAACCAGGCATCAGTATTTCAATCCTTTTTACACAGACTAGACTAGGTTCATTTTTGTGTTCAAACAAGCATAACATAATTAGAGCCTCACATACTTATGTCTAAATCTGCAGTTATAATTGCTGTATTGTTTCCAAAGCAAAAAGTAACAGGCATAACTCTCCTGTATTGTGAAAAACTGAAGAGGTGGTTTTGTGGAATTACTGATTTAATTTAATTCAATTAGAGGATCGCTCAAAAGCATTTTAGTAAAAAACTGCATAAAACATTGTGTTTGCTGGTATCTACTGACAAACATACACGAGACACATGTTGAACAGAGATAGTCTCTGAAATTTTCCAATATAAAAAAACACCAAAATTTGTGTTCATACTGATTATTTGGAATACAATTAATAAACAAGAAATAGCATATTTAATGAAAATCATCAGATAACTGATTTCAAACAAAAAAAGATCAAATTGGACCAGAGACAGGTTTGCAAAGGCAAGATCATCTAGGAGTACAAATCAATTTCAGTCAGTTGCCATTCCCAGATAACAAGCACAAACAAATGAACCCTTGATCACGAAAAAATAAATACATAAATCACATAATAAAATAACCCATTTCCCCAAACAAACAATTATTTTGATATCAAATGGTACCTATCGAGATCAAAATGCTTTGTGAATATTGGGATTTTTTTTTATTGAGCCCCAGATTATTTTTCCTGCTCAATTCTCTGTGGCTGGTACAGTAAAGCACATAATAAATGTAGCGCTGCATTAACAAGACAGCTTTGAGTGAAAGATAAAGCAGCTAAAGGATATAGTGTTTGGGTCTTTCTGCTTTGTTTTGCTCCAAGGTTTCAGCCGATTGATAATCAGTAGGGATGGGAATAGTAAGAAAACTAACGATTCTGGCTCCAATTCAGATACAACTTAAAGAGTCTGGTTCCTCAAGGTTTGCATTAACAATTCTCTCAGCTTTTCAGAATTAACACTATTTAGAAAGCAATTCTTTTGATTGCAATCCATTCGCATTTAGGGCCTGGTGTCAAATGATTTCAGATATTCATCTGATGCCATTATTTTGCTAAATGAATAAATGTTTTAGATCAATGATAACTTTCTGGAGGCCTGATATTGGAACATGAGCCAGTTCGTGATTCCCAACCCTAATAAGCGGTGATATCTGTCCATCTGCAAGCCATGGAGCAGTTTAGTTGATGACCAAATAAATACAAGTCTTGGTGTAGAGATAGGCTAACACATCACACTTATTTAGCTTAAGACTTTGTTGTTGTTGTTGTTTAACTTCTTTAAAAGCAAGCCAAGGCTGTACTTCCTGTTTGAGACCTAAATGGCTTCAAATGTTGCATTTATCAGCATCATCAACCTGACTGCTTAAAGCAGAGCAATACAGACAGATTTCATGTTTTCATGCATTTCAGAGAGAAAGAGAAATAACTCCTGAATCATGGGCCGACACCGCAGAGCAAACTAGAGCAGAAGCGTGCGAGGTTCAGTTTAGGCCGGCATCCCATTAGCAGATTTTCAACATTCAGCATGTTTGATATTATCAGTTACCAAACTCTTGTGGCCTTGGTAGTAACCAATGAGCTTCAAGACAATGATGAGCAATTGTCATGCTCATTAATGATCCCACAGCAAAAAGCAAAGCCACATACTGAAAATGCTGATAGAGCAAATGAAGCATATTGAATTTCTAACTTTGATTTGACAATCGATAGCACATGGAAAACCTACCAAAACATTAAAAGAATAAAATTTGAACAGTATCTAAAGAACCAGACAAAGTTTGGAATAGGTAAGTTTTTTTAAATGTTGTTGAAAGTCTCTTATACTCTCCAAAGCTGCATTTATTTGACGAAAATTAAAGTAAGAACTAGTGATGCATTGAATTTTCAGCTACATTTTCGGTTTCTGACTAAATTAAGGGTGCTCCGAATTGATCGGGCGCCAATTGTTATCGGCCAATAATAGCTTTATAGAAGAGACAATTGTTCTATGCGCAGCTAAAATTGCTTCACTACATTTACCGGTGTGCCAATTCTACCAGGTGTCTGACAATAAACTGATAAACTGCAGGACGTGATTAATGATAAACAGAGTTATTAAAACTGCATCTTGCATTAAGACTGCAAAATAAACCTTTGAATACTTATGTCTTAATATCTTAACTTGAAAGAGTTGTATGAAAGAGAAAAAAAATAATGGAAGTCTTTTAAGTTTCTGTGACAACAGGTTTACAAACGGCTCTCATCACAAATCTAGTGAAATGCTGTAATCATCAGTCTACGACTTTTTTTGGAAATTAGGTGAGAGTGAAAATAAAGTGAAGCAGGCCAATATACACCTTTCTTAAAGTGCCCCTATTATGGATTTTTGAATATGACCTTTCATGTAGTGTGTAACATAGCTCTGAGTGAATGAAAACATCCTGCAAAGTTTTAAGTCAGAAAGTGCACCGTATATAAACTTATTTACTTTGAAAAGTAAGAGTCGACTCCGAGTCAATGAAACTAATCGTTTCTCAAACGAGTCATAAGCCGTTTCATTGTGACGTCAAGACGAAACATTAGCATATTGTCTGCCCACTTATTGCACACACAGACACCAGGGAAAACTTGAACCCCCTCAAACACTGCAGCTGATCCTGTGGACACTGGACAGCATCATGTCAAGAAGACGCTGTGCTCTACGATGTGAAGGTAAAGCCAGTTTTTTTTCACTGCCCAAGGACGAGCATGTGAAGAATAAGTGGTTAAAATTCATCTTTGCCATGATACTACAGCAGTATAATCCTAAAATTTTGCTGTGTTCCTTTTAATTACTGAGATGACTTCTCAAATCTCGGAGTTCAATGCAGGATTCGCAAAACGCTTGCTCTTGAAAGATGGTGTTCAAAATACTTAGTTTTGAGTTTAATATTGTGTAGATCTCCCTGCTAACTGGCTAACTCACATCATTACTGTCTTACTGAAATACTTCTGCTAATCAGCTGTGGGCCACTATTACCTAAAACTGTGTCTATTAATGCAGATTGTCTGTCGTTCTCACTATTTTGAGGAAAGATTAAGCATGGAGCAAGATTTGTTTTACCAACGTTTATGTTCCATCATTCATTCACGCTAGAGCTTGGCTTATGTATGCACTGTTATTGATACAGTTTCCACGTGTTCACCGCAATAAATTAGAAAAATACTCTGTAAATAAATAAGTACAAGTAAAATAATCGGTTTGTTGATGGACATGCACTTGTTAATGCTGATTACAGTTGTAACATCTCATAATGTATCTCAAAATGAGTAGTGTATAACTGATGAGAAGCGTCCTGCTCGAGTCATCCTTGCGATGGAGGTTCGAGTTGAATAACTAGTTCTTTCAGTGTTTCATCATCGGATTTGCGCTCGGATTGATATGGTAAAATCAACGCCATTGTTCGTTACTGTTTAGTTTACGGTTTAGGAAGCCTCAGGACACGCAGAGCTGACATTGCTATGGCAATAAGCGTTTTTGTTTTCGATGCGCGCGCTGTACGTGGTAGACCAATCACAACAGACTGAGCTGTCTGGCCAATCAGAGCAGAGTAGCTCGCGGAAAAGAGGGATTTAGAGAGATTGATTCATCTGACGAGTCGTTTGAGAATCATTGAAAATGTGGTGATGTGCAAATGTATATTATGAGAAAATTAAACTGTTTTTTTACCTTTGATGCATGCAAACATGTTGTAAGAGACTCCAAAACAACATTGGGAAACTTTAAAATAGCATAATAGGGGCACTTTAAAACCAAGCGTGAGAAGGTTTTGTGCGATATGTCTTTACCCGTACCAACCACATCAGTAAGCTGGAGATTCAGGGCCCAGAAAGCAGAACAGTGAGAGTCAGACAGCTACTTGCCTGTGTTGGAGCGCCGTCGGATGCCAAAGTCCCAGCTGGAAGTGATGTCGACAGACTGAGAGAGTTCACAGGTCTGGCCCTCTCCTCCACTGCTGGCGTCTCCATACGAACCCCCAGACGAGCCTCCGCCAGCGGACACCACCGAAGAATGGCACTTCTCCAGATCCACGTCGTGATCGATCAGGACCATCTCACACATCCCGGTGTCATCGCTGGTCACGTGGGACTGCCGGATGTGGGCCAGGATGATGGCGGGGTTGTCGAGGAAAGCCATTCTGAGCACCAGCCCTCGCCCCTCTGTCGCTCTCCGGGTCTCTGTCCGGATGTGCCGACCCTCAGTCGGAGTTAGAGGCTGAAGATTCCTCAGCGATGCAGCGTCTTCTTTTCCTTCTTTTTGGGGTTATTTTCTCCTCTCCATGGTGGGACATGGATGCCTGCCTGCAGGGTAACACAGACCAGATGTTTAATCATTAAGCCACAACACTCACACATATCATCCAATCACTTAAAGGGCTTAAAGGGATAGTTCACCCACAAATTAAAATTCTGTCATAATTTACTCGCCCTCAAGTTGTTCCAAACCTGTTTTCTTTATTTGATATACATGAATTACTAAGGCCTCTAAATGACCAAAACTATCAAAACTTTCCAGAAATTTCTGTGGTACACAATCTACAAGACTTCTGATGATAGGTCATACTTTTTAGTTATAACACCTTTAATATAATTGCAAAAACGTCCCAAGTCAGCTCATTATGCTGTGAAATCTGATTGTGATAAAGTAAATGTAAAAATAACTTTTGTTTTGTTAGTAATATTTAAAGATAAACACAAATATCCTCTCATTAAGACCAGGAGATATAGAGTGACAACTGATATGTATATGGATTTTCTGTAAGTAGTCTGCTATAATATATCATGGTTATAATAACGTTATTGATTTACATTACAAGGTATCAGAACTTCATCCTACTTGTTGGCCATATAAATAACAACATCAGCACCAAAACTGCATGTTAAAAAATCCCTTCAACTAGTTAGGGACAAAAATCACGAGGAATATACACAGGTATAAGGGATAAACCGGTCTTCCAGGCTCTAGTCTTGTTCTTATGAGGATGTTTATGACCTAAACACACAGTAAAGTAAATACATGATGGTTAGTTACTAACTAGACACAAGCTGTCATGATCGCTCCTGTCACCAGAAACCTAAAAACAAACTTCTGAACAGGACTACGACATAAGCAGGGACAACCGTACCAATAACTACACTACATGTTAAAATGTTTTTAAAATCATTCATTGTAAACGAAATGAGAACTGATGGAGCTAAAATGCTAACTAGCCAGAAAGCTAACAAATTCTTATTTCTAACCGCATTAATTGTGTTCGTTATAAAGGGGAACTGATCACAATTGTACTCACGTTGCTGTCTGATACGAATACGATTATATTTTAATAATACTGTTGATAAAACAGACGTAAGTAACAGCTGACTGAACGCGCTAGTCAGGCCCTGCTAAAGCTCGTGCTAATCTGCTCGATAAGCCTCAAACATCACCTCATCATTACCTTCATTCATGCCTATAACAGCGGCTGAAAACATCACCGACACGCCACACCGTCTGAGCGAGGGACTGACTGTACTGTCTCATTTCATACTTGTGGAGATATCGTCCCAAAAACAGAATAAACGTGTCTGTTGTTTACTCTGTTGTTCCTGTGTTGGTGGTCCTGTAAGCTACTTCCTGCGGGTTTCCCCCTCATACCGGAAGTACATCACTCTGGGAAACACCCTCAAGAGCCAAAGATGGACAAGACATGCGGCCAATAGATAGATAGATAGATGGATGGATGGATGGATAGATAGATAGATAGATAGATAGATAGATAGATAGATAGATAGATAGATAGATAGATAGATAGATAGATAGATAGATAGATAGATAGATAGATAGATAGATAGATAGATAGATAGATAGATAAACATAAAGATAGTTTAATTGCTTCCAGTTCTATTTTTTGCTATAGTACTGAATTGTATTTTATGATCTGATGCTAAATGATAGGCTAGTCTGTATTTTTTTCCATTAATTACATAATAAGTGCACTAGCCTCCTCCATATTAACTTGGTACCGTGTGATTTTGCAAGGAATAGTCAATAGTATATCTTATTTTATCAAAAGTCTTCATAAACAGCATTATCAATTCACAGTAACCGCACAGAGATTGAGACGTAATTCTTCAGTCAACTTCTTTACTGTAAAAAGTGAAAATGTGCAGTTGTAGTAGGCTATTTCTGCTTAGATCATAAGTAAACAACGATAACAATGAAACAGTCAAGTCCAGTTTTATTTATATAATGGGTTATACATGACAGATTGTTTCAAAGCAGCTTTACAGTGATAACAGGAAAATTGTGCATTTCGGCTGTTCAGCTGCAGTGAGTTCAGTGTTGATTCAGTTCCGTTGTAAAGATCATAAATTATTAAATTAGATAATTTCATTTATAAAGCAGTTCAGCACAAAATGATGTCAATGATGTCATCGTCCAGCTCAGTTCTCATCCAATAGTGTCAGTGCAGTCAGATCAATAATAGCTATTGCTAAAAATTGTTTTCCCACTAAGCAAGTCAGAGGCGACAGTGGCAAGAAACCCAAACTTCATCAGGTGACAGAATGGAGAGAAAAACCAGGATCAGTCTCTCACACGCTGGTGCCAAGAGCATAACCTCTCCCTCAACAGCAGCAAGACCAAAGAGATTGTGCTGGACTTCAGGAGACGAGAACACAGACACCATCGACGAATCACCAGTGGAGAGGGTCAGCAGGAAAGCTTGGAGAATCATCATCCACTCGAGCCATGAGCTGTTCTCACTGCTGCCATCAGGCATGCGTATCACAGCATCAGACGACTATCTGACAGCTTCTTCCCCCAAGAGAACAGTTGATCGCCCGCATTCAGCTACTCCTCATTCTCACACCACCCTTATACTGCACCTTATAGTTATCATAGTTCATTGGCTTAATTCAGCTGACTTGAACTCATACCACACTATACAGTAAAGTCGCTCAGCGCATGAGCCCCACCAATCACTTGTTTAGGGGGGTAAATTGTATATTCTATCTTATGTTATCTTAATGTGTGTATGTGTGTGTGTGTGTGTGTGTGTGTGTGTGTGTGTGTGTGTGTGTGTGTGTGTGTGTGTGTGTGTGTGTGTGTGTGTGTGTGTGTGTGTGTGTGTCTGTGTGTGGGCTATATATGGGCTAAGTATACTGTATTCTGTGTTGGTGCGCTATAACTGATTATGTATAATGTATATTTCTGCTGCCATAGCCTGTTGTAATCAGCTTGATTCAATCAGTGAATTATATTTTTGACTTGAATAAAATCGGATGTTACCGCATGAAGCATACTTTTAAATTAGGCCTACATGCATTACATTTTTTAATAAAAAAAAAAAAAAAATGTGTTGAGTATTTACATTTATATTCGTTTTTTATAATTTATCTTGTTCATAGGCCTAACGATATTGTCATTTTTTACGATAATGATGATGAGGAGGAAATCCAATTGATTGATTCACGGACACACATTGTCAAAAATTTTAATGTGCATAGTTAGGCCTCTGATCAGACCTGAGCAGACCTACAAAAATATATTAGTTTAACCTTAGTAAATGGATACAGTCATATTGATTACGATAATTTATTGAAGAAATTTTTGAAGTATCTTGATTTTTTATTTTGTTTAATGAATTTATATTTTGTTGTTGTTTTTCTTAGCTGTTTATAATATATTAGTATAAGTATATGTAACATGTATGTGTGTGTGTTCCAAACAGGACATCTTAAAATAAACACATACTGTAGAACTATAGTAGGCCTATTGTAATTTTAAGACTGTATAGTTGTGCAGTTGTGAGCACGAGCCCCGGGTGGGCGGAGCCGACAGTCCGCACGCTGTTGTGCAACACTGGCTACATCATCTTCATCATCATCATCATCATCAGGAGGAGCTGCTGTGCACGAGACACTCACAGCAATCCACACGGATATTCTCACAACCCATTACATCTGCTGTAGATCATCCACAAGAGAATGTGCATTTAACAACCTGTCTGTATTCAACAGCTCAGTAGGAGGAAGAAAGAACACTGGAACGCCAAGGGTTTATTGCAACTTATATTCATCACATTTTATTTCTCATTTATTTTCTTTTGATGCACTCGAGGACGGAAATCAAATAAGAGGTGGATTTTTCTGAAGTTTTGCAGAACCTGCCACTGGACTGGATGGAATAATAGTGTGTAACTATAGAGCGAGGCAAATGATGAACAAGCAAAGCATCAAAGTGCACTAGACTATTTCTGATACTGGAAATCAGAGCATCATTTTATTAAAACACTTTTTGTTTTCGCGAACTCGGGACTTTTACGCATCCATCATTTTAATGTAGCTGATATATCCAGAACAGCATCAAAATCTCTATCGTGTGGAATAAAAAATTAACTAAAGGCATTTGAGGCTGAGGATGGAGGAGCAGAGTCATCTGATGCACACCCTGGGCGGCGTGACCCTCACCGGACTCCCGGTGGCTCTACCGGTGCCTCATGATGGAGCAGACGCGAGAAACAAGCAGGACATCGGAGACATTCTGCATCAGATCATGACCATCACCGACCAGAGCCTGGACGAGGCTCAAGCAAAGTTAGTTTTACAAGGACACTTTACATTGCTGGCCATGTTAATACACTTTGTTAATAACAACAACAACGTGTAGCCTACTTGCAACCAGCTCCGCATGTCTTCTTACTCCATGCAGTCAATATTTATCAGCGTGTCAATTTAAATCTATTGGGCACTGAAATATTCATTGCTGTTGGCTAGGGGAAAAAAGATACAATTAATTTAACACGTCCGCCACACATCCTATAGCGGGGCACGTTGTCACATGGGGTAAGTTGTCACAATCTGTCATTAAACAGCCTATAGCTTATATATATACACGTGTGTGTGTGTGTGTGTGTGTGTGTGTGTGTGTGTGTGTGATATATATGTATATATACGTGCGTGTGTGTGTGATATGTATGTATATATATATATATAATATATATATATATATATATATATATATATATATATATAAACATGGCTTACAGAAAATGCAAATTATAAAACTTACGTGACAACTTACCCCCACCTGACATTTATGAAAAATAATCAGTTTTCAGAACAAACTAAAGGACAAAGCATTAAATCAGTCATGTGTTGTCTGTACCAAATTGGTTGGTGCTTAATCATATTAACAATGTAGGACATATGTAGATAGAGTTTCATTTGTTGCAGACTACCACTTTTGTAGAGATCAATGCACCATAAAACATTTACCTCACAGGTGTCGGTTTAACCACAACAGTCTGGTTTTATATAAACCTCTGCCCTTAAAACAATAAATTAAAAGTACTCTTTATAAATGCACATGCCGCATGAAACATAACAATATTTTATGTTGGTTTCCTAACGAGAAACATTGCTGGAACTCGCATGAAGCTGTGAGGTGCAATCAGGAACATATATTTAGAAGAACCATCGAGGATTTGTAATGCCAAGTACAATTTAAACTAACTGTGAATGTGTGGATGATAAGATCTTCTAAATATCTTGTGCTTTTCTTTGATAGAAAGCATGGGCTGAACTGTCACAGAATGAAACCGGCTCTATTCAGCGTGCTCTGTGAAATCAAAGAGAAAACAGGTAAGCGCTCCTCTATGCCCCACACAATACGCTGCCATAATACACCTGCACGCATGGTGCTCTTCAATACACACCACTGTTCAACTCACAATAGCCAGCACCAGTCCTACGGAAGCTCACATTTATTACAGACAATAGTGTTTTTTACACTGACAGATGCTTCCTTGCCAAAGTGGAAATGAGCTGCGTCTGTGACGTTTTCTGATGATGTATTTTGTAATGGTGTCGTTGATATCTTCAGTAGGCTTATTATTCAGTAAAAAGACTGTTTGATTGCCTGTTAACAGAGCACTGCATGCAATAAAAGGTCTGGAGATGTTTTTTTTATTTTTTATTTTAGAGCTGTACTCATTGATGTAGGCATGCAGAAACACAGAAATTAAAAAATGTGCATCTCAGTAGACTGGGCTTTGATAATTAGCTTTGAATGTGCAATAAATTCCCCCTATTTTTAGCCCAACATGTTATTATGAAAGGTTCAGATTATGCTGAGATATGTTAATATTTAAAGGGAGAGTAGGCAATGTTTTTCATAAACACTTTTTGTTATGCTGGTTGAAAATCTCCTCACATCCTGATAGTAATCGATAGTAGAAGTGGTCTAAATATATATTTTTTAAAGTACATATATCTTCTGTGGAAGTCCCAGGACCAAAAAATGTCTGCCCAATCATTGTGTTAATGATTTTGTTTTATAATGTCTGTTTTATTATTTTGACATTTTCATAGTCCTTAAACAATTTATTTATTGTTTATTTTTGTATGGTATTTAAATTTCTGACCTTGGGTTTTATTTGTGTTATGGTACCGGAGGTCTTTACATTCGGGTCATTGCAATCATTGAATCATTCATTCAACCGACTTGTTTAAAAACATTGATTTATTCGGGGACGAAACAAGAGGCAATAAGTGGGCATTGAATCATTCATTCAACCAATTAGTTCAGAATAATTTATACGGAAGCATTCATTCAGACTCATTTAATCATTAATTAAATGTATTTGTTTATTAATAATCCTTTCAAATGAATTAATATTAAAGTAAATTTAGTATAAATTTAGTAAAAACTTAAATTCATAAAAATGTTTTTTTTTTAAATCTAAGTCACCAATGATGTTTAGTCATCACTATAGTGTTTTTCTTTTGGTCTGTCACACTACCTTTAAATGGTTTAAGATATTTTATGTAAACTTTTCATTTTATTTTATAATTTGATTTACATATTTCTATATTTTGATTCACATGCTTCCTACTTTTATAATGATTGTTTTTTTTTATCAGCAAAAAAAAAGTTGTCAGAACATTCAGCTGGCTAAACTATGTGTTATTTTATTTAGTAGACTAATGCTCATGTTTGTAAATCTGAAATAAACATTTTTAATAAAATAAATAAACAAACTTTATTCTAAGGGGGAAATCATCAATTTACGCAGTATCATGCGCCACGATAAACCAATCAACATCCCAGCAAACATTGGTCCTACTTTCAACGTCGTGCCCCTGGCTAAAAATGGTCAAGGTAGGATGGCATAAATCGGTAAAAATATGAAACACAGAACAGATGACGTCAAAGATGTCCGTTCAAGTGTCATTTTGGAACTATTTTTCAACAATGAAAAATGTTTCAACGGTCATTAAACGTCCAAATGTTTGCTGGGATTCCTGTCTGAAAATGTTGTCCTAACCCCTAAACCTAACCCTTCCCATAAGTTATTCCTAAAACCAGAGGGAAATGATAGTGAATAACACTGGTGTAGAAGCACCTAATCCTGGTTGTAAGCCTAAACTTGACATAAACTCTAAACTTGTCCCTCAAATCTGATTGGTTGATTGGAATGTTGTTCCAGGATCAACGAAGATGTCGATCCAGGAACATGTTGTACTTGGTGAAATCAGGTTCTGCAGCGCAGTAATGGAAATAAGTCAAATCAGTCATGAAACCATCAAATAGCTATAGGGATTTTTTTAATATATAAGCTTAGATTTACAATATTTAAAGGAACCGTATGTAAGATTGTGGCCAAAACTGGTACTGCAATCACTTTCAAATGACTGTAGAGCGGTGTATCCCCTCCCCCTCCCGCCTGACTCGAGGTTGCCAGATAGTCTTTAAATTCTTCGCCGGTTTCAGCCGTCTCCATCTTTCAAAGGCATCTCCTATACAAATCCTTGTTTTTTTTTCGGACTTTGTCACAAAGTATTTCGGAATCATAACAAGGTTTTTTTGGATTCGTAACGTTAGACATTTTTTTATCCGACACGTTTGTAGCTGCAGCTGTGGGAACTAGAGCAGAGGTGGCAACCCAGACGCCGCAACACTACTGACTCCGTGATTGGTCGATCGGTGGAGGGTGGCGCAACACTACTGACTCCGTGATTGGTAGATCGGTGGAGGGTGGAGCTCAGACCAAAACACAACATGACAACATCAACATCAGTTGAGGGCTGCAACTTCACTTTTTAAATGACAATATCCTAGCCGGACTACTGTTGTCAGTGATATAAGTATTTGAATGATTTCGTAATGTCTAGTGCCATTTTATGATTAATTGAAATACGTTTCTTACATACGGTTCCTTTAAATGGCTTGATGTTTCTTTGTAAGTGTAATGTAGAAAATAATTAAAAATCCAGTAATCCCAAATACCTTGGAAAGTCATGGAAATTCATTGGTGAACTGTGTGGGGAAATTGGTTGTGTAAAAGTAGCACAAAACATTCCTTAGTCATGACAGCAGTTCAGTGCCAGCGCAGTAAACACTGACATTGCCATGGTAGTGAGCAACTCCCCTTTCAACACTGAATATTTTCACAAACGCAAGTTTTGCTGTGCATGCATATTTGTATAAATATGCATCTGTGCAAAATCAATTGTCAACTTTAAGTAAAGCAAAGCAATTGCATTTGATTCATTAGGTTGATTTACAGGCCGTGCTTTATATTAAGTAAGCACTTCTGAAGTCTACTGGGGGCATTTTAGTATTGACGCAACTCGACAGAGCTAATAAGGGAAATAAATCAGGCTGAATATTATATCTCTATTTGGGCAATAAAAAATATGACGAAAGTTAAATACATCTCATTCTGGCTGTTGTGCTAGCGATAGAGATAATAGTCATGCAGAAAGTGGTTTGATAGAGGTTTATGAATGATAAAGCTGTATCAGATTTGAGCATTTTCTTAAGAAAATGTGAGTGGTGCACATGCTTAGCTTTCCAGGGTGATGCTATATGGTTGTTAGTGCATTGCTAAGAGGTTGCAAGGCATTCTGGGTGGTTGCTGGCCGGATATCTATTATATTCTGATTTCTAGATGTGGATCAGTTCCCGCATTCAGTTTAAACTAATTTTTAAAGGGATGCTTCTTAAAGTTTTTTAAGTTATGTTATGAATGATAAGGTAACATTCAGTTATTTCATTCTTCAGTTCAAACATTAAGGGATTGGGAACGTTACTTTTGAATGTTCTCTGAACAAGTAGTTGCATTTAAATTGTTAGATGTTCATCCTATTAAAACATTTCAGAAAAAAACATTCTATCAATGTATGAAAAAAAAGGTTTTGAGAACATTATTAAAGACTAGATAACTTTAAATGAACGTTCTATTAGCGTTACTGGAAGAATGTTTGTTCATACATTTAAGAAAACCTTGCCAGATCTGTGAATGTTTTCTTTTAGCATGGGAAGCTCTCTTAAGTATGACACTTAATTTGTAGGTATCATGCAGCACCATTCAAACACCATTTCAATATTTCTAGTGTATTGGCATTAGGAAGTGCACTGTCATACTAAGATATTAGAAAACCATGAACATGACTAAAAAGTTACCTAAATATGATTATAAAATGTGCACCTGAATCTGTGTTTATGCACACACACTCCCCATGCATTCGCAGCTGTTCCTGTTGGCCGTCACTATAGAGTGCAGTTAAGTGGCTTCACCGTGGTTAAGATGTGCTTGACGGTGGTGTGTGGATCATTACACTCTCTCGGCCCCGGCGGCTTGTGTTCAGCTTGCTTACCCTGTAGGCAGCGGAGGACTGTCAGAGACGGGCGGCATGGATCAGTGGCCTGGAAAATGGACACGAGAATGGAGCATAATTGATTAATCTTCCTTGCTTATGTACGTCTATGTCGGCATATAGAACTAAAAGCATAATGTACATTTCTTAAGCAAATGTGCTCTGTGAGTGTAGTGATTGAGAAGCCAAAAGCATTCAGCCAGAGCTTTGTCTTTTATGAAGAAAAAATAGCAACAAACAAACAAAAAAACAAATGCTGTTTGTGTGCATAAGTGGAATAGTTAATAACATGATGAACTTTTCCTGCACTCAGAGAAAAGGCACAAAAGCTGTCATTAGGATGATACCCTTTCAAATGGTACTAATGTGTACAATTTAAGTACTATACTGATATACTAATACCTTTTAGGGGTAAATAAGGTACCTTTTGGAAAGATACCACCCCAGTGACAGTGCTTTTCTGTGTGTGAACTTTCTTCCTCAGTATTTTTGTCTTGTTTTCCAGTGCAAAAATCTAAACATTCATAAATCAAGATGCATTTACTTGAGAAGCAAAATGAAGATATTAAGCCTAAACAAATCTGTAAGGTAACTAATGAAACTTACTGTAAAGTGTTACCCAAAAAATCTAAATTAAGTGACAAAAAATCTGCAAATGGGTTGAGAAAATTTTTCCTGTTTTCCCTTTAAATTAAGTTTATTTTTCTTACCTCATGTGCAGAAATATTTTCTTGATTTAAGCATAAACTCTCTTCATTTTGATACATTTTTCAGAAAACAAGACTATATCTTCAGTCATTTTGTGTCTCAAGTATGGCAAATGTATCTTGATATTGTTTAGATATTGAAACTGGAAAGACAAAAATTCTGAGGAAGAAAATCCTGTTTTACAATGAGAACTGACTTCATACATCCACTAAAAATCACCCAAACACCAAGATTAAAAGACATGAAGCTAAAAGTATGAACTAAAGGGAATGTTGACAGTCAGCTGACCCCCCCCATTCTATTTTAATATCTTACATTTCCTCTGTGACATGCATGCATTACGAGTGCCATTTGTGATCTGCAGTCGTCCATAATTTTTCCACATGGGATAAAATCCTGAGAGGGAAGGGTCGTATATTCTATAGAGAGAAAATATAACACGAGTCGGGCTGATCAAGCTGTCATGTCTGTGACTTTCACACAAGGCCGTTTCCTCTTTTTTATCATGCATTGGGAAGTTGTGTGCGTGCATTTTTTCATTCATGGCAACGCAGGTGTGTTCTCCATTTTATTCCAGGTGCATGATAGAAATAATATTCAAACTTTAAAGAAATTCCTTCATATTAAATCTTTATGGGTCATTCTTTGTGATTTAAAACTGAAACTTATTGAAAAAAGTAGTGCTATTGTGTTTGGATACTCTGCCATTCTTGAAGAAAATGTTGAAGTTCGATATTGGTGACTTTTAAATTAGGGACACTTTTGACAACTTTGAATTTTGCAAAATTAAACTTTTATCTTATATCAATGAATGAGTGGCCTTGATCAAACGGAAATTTGTATAAAGTGACAATGTGGATTTTTTTTTATATCACTTTTCTTTTCTAACTTTTATGAAGAAAATATGATAAGCCTGCCATTTTCTAACAATAACAAGTTAGCTAGCATGCAGTCACTTTATTTAAAAAAAAAAATTCAGAATTGTACAATAGTACAGAATTTACGGTTTCTGTTACTGAATTTAAAATAATTTTTTACTTTTACTTTTTTTTACAATTGCAAAAAAAGCAATTGTTCTCCAAAATGCTTGATGTGATGACAGCAGTATAAGAGATAGATTGAAGTTTGTAGGAAAAGCGCAAAGTGAATATATATAATAATTTCATACAGCTTAAATGTGCAGTCATTTGTATCTGGGTGACACCCTCCAAAGTCAGCAATGATTGACAGGCAGAGATGCTTTCTGATTGGCAAAAAAAAAAAAGGCCACTCCCCTGACTTTTTTGTTTGTTTGTTTACAGAGTCTAGAGATGTCACACAGAAAGAGGTAATTTCCGTAATACCTATTTCAATGATATCAGTCATTTATTAGAGACATTTATTTGTGCTCTTCCAATAATAATAATAAAAAAAAAAAACTGATTTGTTACTAAGTGTAAATACTAGCTAGTTAGATGCTATTTGTACTTATAAATACCGGCAGATACTATTTGCACCTCAGTGTTGTTATTGTACATTAACCAACATGTAATAACAGAGTGTAAATGATTATTATTAAAATTGTTAAATGGATGCCACCTTATTCGGACAATAAAGCCCTCCCTACAACCCTAAACACTTTATTATTAAACACACATTAGACACTTTATTTTCACTCTTTTCTTATTTTTTATTGAAAATAAAATGTGTGATGGGAAAAGAGAGTAGGGAGAGTTCGGCAAAAGGTGAATTTGAACTCGGGTCGATTTTTGTCAAAATGATTTGCTACACGCCTTTCCCCCACTGTTGACAATCCAGCGTCTTCTGTAATATTGTCTGGCCCAACCAGACGTCAGTGGGCGGAGTTAGTGTAAATAGCCTCTGCCAATGTTTATACTTAGTTTAAAATAGACACTCCGTTAAAATAAAGTTTCTTATAATATGATGAGTAGAAGTCACAGACATAGTTTCCTCTCTGTAGGACTGATACACATGACCCTCGTCCACCCTTCATCAGATATTTCACGGCAGAAAGTGCGGTGCAAAAAGACTGCAGCGAAATGAAAATTTAATCAGCATTTTCTCTGCCTTAACAAGGCAAGAAACCCTCATTTGCTATAGAGGGGAAGAAACTGATATTTTATTCATAACCGCTTTGGAAGTTGGTATACTTCATTTTTCTGAGGTGAGGTGAAAATAAGACAACAAATGAAAGCTTAAAACTCGCTGCAAAGCACAACGGCCTAAAACTTCATATATTCTGTAATGCAATTTGTTCATGTAATCTCATTAGCATAGGTATTCTCATTTATTCTAGCACACGTACATTTTCATACGTTTGGAGACACAACAAATTGTAATCCCATTTACGTATGGACAACTTTAAAGACATAAAAAAAATGCTTACAAATCTTTGTGATTGTTGAGTTTTATGCTAATTACAAATAATGCACAATTTGGATTGGATTTATAACTTAATTTGCGATTTAAAAAAAAAGTATTTCTCTTTTAAAGTTTCTTCATTTACTGATAACCAAGAGTCTTGATGTGGGATTGTGTTCGAGCTTTCCTTCAATTCCAGTTCACCTCAATGGATTTGTAA